>UESW01003141.1:0-74513 GCA_900491605.1 Calamus simplicifolius | reverse complement strand
CATTGTTCTATGATTTCTTGTTGGGGTTCTTGGGTTCCTGTAGGGAGGTCTCGATCAACCTCACCCTAACCTGTGGTGCGCAACAACTCTGAGAGAGAGAGGCTGACTTAGCACGAGGCGTGCTAAGGCCGGTCCCCTGTTAGGACGCTTCCGTACTTAGAAAAAAAAAAATAGTCTATACCTAGCCGGGTGATAACGAAAAGGGTATGATTTGAAAGATGTTCCAGAGGTTGATAGAGGAGAATGCGAGTAGAGAACAATCAAAAGAAAAAAATAGATAATTTTATCAAAAGTAATTTATGTAATTTGGATTAGCTTATTAGAAGTAATTCAGATTACCATTATAAGATAAGATTACTATTCAAAATATATACCAAATATAGTTATCCGATGATTATAAAATAATTCAAATTATCATTATAAGATATATTGCCATTCAAAATATATATCAAATAATTATCTGATAATTATAAGATAATTTAAATTATTATTATAAAATAAATTAAATAATCTGAATAAATTATGTGCTATCAAATGTTTGATGAAGAATATAATTTTTTTTTTGCTCGAAGCAGAAGCGATCCCTCATTCACTTTAGGAAGCAAACTTGAAGATCTGGTGACACGAAGGACAATCATCATTCCAGGTCACAGTTACAGCAGCAGGAATCTGCTGACATGAGCATGAGTTGAGCTGTTTTGTCCAAGAGAGCTCATCGCAACGGCCATTTTTACGTTCTTATGCTGATTTAGTGTCCCTTCCAGAGGTTATCAGTGGGTTGTAACATCCCTACATTTGTGGAGTTGTTTGGCTGTTACATGCCTCAGAATCCTCGCATAACTCAATTTTTAGATTTTACTTTCGAATCTTGACCAGTTTAATAGTCATTCTTATTGGGTAATCGGCCAAAGGTTCTGAATATCTCTTAAAAATTTATTTTTATATATTAATAAAAAATTATAAAAATATTTAATTTTATATTAAAAAATTAAAAAAAATGTTCATTTATATATAACTTTTTTTTGAAGTTTAAGTTTTTTGGACTCACCATATATGGAGAGCTTGAGGATAATGCTATCTCACCATAGTGAAGAGCTTGAGGGTGATGCACAGCATCATCTATGCGCATATGCGAAGGACGCACGTGCGCATCATTGCGAGGAGCTTGAGGAATTTTAAATTTTTTCTTGATCATGAGGATCCGACGGTGGAAATTGATCGGATTAAGATAAGGGGTTGGGATCAATTGACCATTGATCATTGGATCAGGATTAGACTGATCGTTGATCGATCGGATGAAGGATCAAGATGCGGTAATCAAATCACGAGCGCGGTAGTATCGAATCCAACGGCTCATACCCATCGGCTGACCGGTCAACTGTTGACTGTTGTGATAGGCGCCCATGCGAGATAGCATTGCTTGGATTAGGCTGTTGTGATAAGTCAACGTTTCGATCGTAAAAAGTCGTATCAAAGCCGTGCTATGACTTATCCAATCGTGGAATTGGCTTATCTGATTGGAGAAATGACCTTTTAGATCATAAAAAGGCTTATCAGATCGCTTGATCTGAAGATTACGAAGACGACTGGGCATATCAAGGGTGATAAGCCTTACCTTCATATCCTTTGATTAAATCCGATCAAAGTAATTCAATTTAAATTAAATCCGTAGGGTTGCTTCCAAAGGGCATCTAAAACCTATAAATAGGACCATAAACCCTTACATTTCATTCATTCCAAATTGATTCCAATCAATCCAATCCTTTTCCCTCTGCATTTGCATTCTCTCATTAGGGAAGTATAGCTATAGTTCATTAGGGAAGTATAGCTAAAAGAGAGAATATTTTTGATGAATTATAGTGCTGCTTTCATCAAAAGAAAACTATTGTATTGTGAGAGACAATCGTCATACTGACTCTAAGCACTATTATGAAATAAAATTATCTTAAGAACATAGAGTATAAGGTTCAATGCTCGAGAATGTTTTGCAGTCGAAATGTTGGCTCTTATTCCTTATTTCTTTTGTATCATCTTGTTGTTCTTAATTCAGGATCCGTAGCATTTGCGTTTGGCTTCACTTTTTGGTCGGATGTGCGGGACATTTTAGCGTGGATTTTTTTTTAGCCCTGATCTTGTGGATTGCGATAACAATCAAATATTCTTAGTGCTGTTAGGATTCAAATTTTTTTATATAATTAGAGTACTAAATAGTAATAATAATATTTTTTATATTTTTTATGTCATTACAAAATAAAAAAAGTTTTAAAAAGTTTAATTTTTGCCTTTTTACTTATCCTTAAGCAATGTTTTGATGGTAAAAATAAAAAATTAACTTATTTACAAAAAAAACCCTAATAAATTCTTTTATCATATATCATTATTAAACTTTAGATTCATTCAAACAGCCAACCACACCATTAAACAGAGATACACCCAAATTTAAACCATATAAATTATAATTTTAACAAAGTGATCCCATCCAACTTGTATTATCAAACCAAATCCGTTTAGCTAGTTTTATAAAATTAAAATTACAATAATTAATGTCAGCCTACATACTAAAATTTTCAACATATGCATCTTATTTGCCACATATTCCTACTTATAAGAAATATCTATTGTTTATTGCAAGATCTTGCATATCTTTTCCAACAAAAATTTGTCCCATGTTACTTTTTTTTTTTTTTTCTTTACCAGATCTTCCTAAATGGATTTTGCTGCTGCGTGTCATGCTTCCTCAATTTTCTAAAAATCGACATCATATTGATAAATTTTACTAGTAACTTTTAGGGATAGCAATTTTTAGGAATAACAATGAAATGAAGTGGATACTAAGAAGGTACATTTAAATTCATGCTTATTAAAAAAATTTATATCCATAGTTAAAAAATATTTATATACAAATCCTTTCGATTAACTATAGATATAAAATTTTGTACTTGTCTGAATAAATATGAAGATAATGTAATATCCATACTATTCTATTATTTATTTCCACTCTGTACTTACTATCTATTTTGCACTTCATTTTATTCATTTTATTTTTATTCTTTTCTTTTAAATTTTAATTTGAGATATAAAGCAATTGTGTGCTTTTTTTTTTGATTTTAGATCAATCAAATAGATTGAATATAGAGAAATTATGAACTACGACTGTTTTGTAAGATTTTTCATTGAAAGTTTGAACCATCTTACTAATAAGAATAATTAATTTTTCAAGATATCCTTCATCGACATTCAGCAAGATAAAACAGTCCCATGCATTTGGGAAGAATTATATGGTGATCCTTTCCGGTACCACAGGCATTCTTCGGAGGACTCTTTGAGTCATTGTTTTGACAATTTATTCGTTGATTTTGTTTAACATGGGTGCTTTTTCCTAAGTTTGATACTGTTTTGTCCAGCAGACTTTCTCCCCCTAACCAAACGGTAAGCATATGTTGTTTATGCTACCTCTCTGTACAGCTACGAACTGTTTAGATTAAGATCTATGGACTGTCTAAAGTTAAATCTAAATCTAGTAATAAACTAAACCATTCTTTTCATTCTAGACTAGATAGCTGACTCTTCTAAGTCCATCCCAGTGTAATGTAATTCAGCTCAGTCAGAAAGAGCAAATTGCGAACCAAATACAAGTTAACCTGTGAAATATTCATCATGGTTTCATTTTTTTGAATAAATCCAGTATTTGGAGTCACCATTGGTTTTAAGGTCCAACATCTACGACTCTTGCAACCAGAATGTTTGGACTGAAAAGAATTGTAAAAGCATTTTCAGGACATTCTGATTTGGGATATAGCATCTGAAAATTCCAGTATTTGGACAGAAACCATTTCTTGCTAAGAAAACAGACGGTGATGGTTCTCCAAGTTTCTAATAATTTACAATAGCAGCTTCTGTCAATTATCATAATCTTGGATTGGCAATTTCTCTGTTGTGACAAGAACTCAACTCAACTCATCTAAGCCTTTTCCCAACTACATGGGGTCGGCTGTTGTGACAAGAACTCCATGACTTTTTTCGGTTGCCATCTTAGGTATCAAGAAGTAGTGAATTTTCTTCCACCAAGTCAGCTCGGTTTCTGCAGTTGAGCGTACAGCATTCTCAGTATCGGTTCATAGCAGGTGAATAAAACTGACCCAAGATCAAGCTTGTCAACCAACCATTAAGTTTTTAGACTAGTTTCCAGGCTTCCATTCATTAAGTTTTTCCTTCTCTTTGTTTCTTCGGTTGCTGCATTTTGTTTCTCAAACAATTTTTTTTTTTTAAAATACAGGTTCAAACAGTTTACATCATGAGGCATGTTCACAGACGCTAACAGACCTACTAATTCTCCAGCAAAGATGATAGGCATTTTACCTGAGAGCTTGCAGTGATGGGAACACATCTAATACATTATGAGGTCTGTTAACTAGGCTATGACCGAAATGCTAACACCTGATGTATGAACGGAGCTTCTTAAGAAGAGTCATATGGAACTGCCTCAGAGGCGCTTAACTCAAGAGGGAAAAAGCGAAAAAAAGTCACATTCATCATGGAACAAGCCCAGTGAATTACAGCTTTTCAAAAATTGAGAGGGTGGGGGGTGGGGAAGGACAATTAGAATGAGTATTTTCAAGTTTCAACTTGTTAATGATTCCAGTGTGCTGATTATGCAAGTTTTATGATGATTATTAATGAGCTAGCAAGCAAAAGAAATCTAAAATCACAATTTTAAACAACTTTGACACAATGTGAAAATATGCCTATTCTAGAACCTGATTGTCAGAGAGATGTCCATGGGTAGATTGCATTGTAATTACTTCAGCATTTCAGCGATATAGCTTTGTGTCTGACCCAATAGAATGGAAAATAGGCATGTTTGCACATCATTACCACTTATCAAATTATTTCAGTTACACAACTTTACAGTTGCCCCAACAGAAAAACGGCATGCTTGCACATCATCACTACTTTCTTATTTACAGTCAGCGAATATTGATATATAGCATGCAAGACTTGCAACTCTAATCCCAAGTGCCATGTAAGCCAATGAATAACATATTTAGAAGTCAAAAGTGTGAAGATAACATTCATATTTAATCAAGCAAGCTAGTCAAGATAAAATTTTACCCAGACTTGTATTGCATGAGTATTTTAAAAAGTTTTAATTTATTTCACAATTTATGAGAAGAATGCAGCATGGTTTAAACTCCTCAAGGATATTCACATAGAAAGCGTGACAATGGTTTTAAAAGTCATTCTCCCTATGAAGTGGCGGATTCAGCTCTCATTCCTTGCTTGCATATCCAGAACAACACTTCAGTTTAGGCTAACAGTTGTAGCTGCCTGTCCAGGATATTAAATGCTTTCAGCTTACAAGCATAGAGAACAATGACCATTATGATGCAACCATAATACGTTATTTACATACCTAAATGCAATCAGTATTCAGAAATTCTAGGCAAATCAAAGGAACTTTAATATCATGTACTAGGATTATAGACATTAAACATGGTTCTTCTCATAAGTTTAATCAAGGTTAATTCTCTTATCTTTTATTATTGCTGCTCCCAATTTCCTCCAAATTCTTTATATAAGTTTATCTTTTCCGAACTCATATCCTCCAGCAGCATAATCCTTACTTCTAGCTAGCACCTTGTTGAACACTAGACTCACAACTAATATACAGCAACCTGTTGCTGCATTGTTGCAATCAGTTCATCAACAATGAGTGCAATAAGAACAAAATAGACTATAATATATGGTGATACATGAGATAATACAGGAAACCTCTGATCATCAGAGATGCTCAGTTCCCTCCCCTCCAGAAGGCACCTATATTTTGCCTTGAAAGAAATGTCTGGCCGCAAACTGGTAATCAAGTTGGGCTAACTCCAATGTGATAAAATCATGAATAAATTAAAAGCTTGATGTTCCCAGAAGGAGGAGCAGATTCTAGTACAGATTCAGGTGCAGGGAAGTGGAGCTCTCAAAAAGATTACGAAACACCAGGGAAGGAGGCGGAAGTGTGAGATTTTGAAGAAATTTCCTAGCAGATAAGGCACCATTATTACATTACATGTGTTACTTCTTATGGTATTATCACTCCTATTGCTGCTCTAGTTGCTCCTGCTAGGGATGCTGTCATGTCAGGTTGGATATGAGGACCATCTAGCCCTGATTCACTAGGAGGTTTAGGTCTAAATTTTAACAGAAACTTTATGCATCCATTAATCAAGTTAGATCTAAGTGTGGGTGGGCATAAACCTGTTAAGACCCATCGGGGCATAAACTTGTTAAGACCCATCGAGTCTGTGGGTCGGGCATGGATCAACTCAAGATCAGATCCAGATCCACATACCAATCAAGGCAATGTGCAAAAAGGTGAATGAAGGAAAGGAAGAGATGATAATGCGTGATGGCCAGAGGTTGAACAAAAGTGGAGGCTTAAGCTGGGAGGTGACACAAGGGGGCAAGGTGCAGTGGTGGGAGGCAAACTTAAAATTCACAGACATACTTTACAAGAAAAACTAATATAAAAGGAAAACAAATGCAATTTATATTACATATAAAATCAGGTAAATTGTTGGGCCTTAGGTCTAGGTTGCCATTGCCACTCCTGCTCCAGCAACTGCTGCCATTCCTAGGATCAGAGGTAAGATTGAGTCGCCGATTCATTCACTTTGGGCAGAGCAACTGGTTCATACATTTCAATGATAAGCCACAATTACTTGATGCAATATAGGCTGAAATTCTTGAAAAAAAAAAACTAGTTTGTAACCATCGAATGTTACAGCTAGGCTGCACAATTTTGATGTGGCCCTCTTGCAGTTCTTATGCCTAATAATTAGAACCGCTTACCAACTAGTACAACGTCCTATTAAGGGTTTTCTCTTAGTTGAGTTGAAGGTTGAAGGTTTCATACAATCTACAGGACATTAAACTTAGTCATTGTGCAACATCTGAAAGAGAGTAGAAAATGTATACCTTTTCAATGTATACCTTTTATTGAAATTGCAAGGGGCATTCTAGATTCTTCTAGTATTGGTAGCTAACCAAAAACTCATGTACACCCAAAGTAGGTGCCAGAAAGTAGGACATGAGGAATGCCCATGCCTTTGTGGGAAGTTCTACTTAGGCTTGACTAAAACAAGACAAGAATTTTTAACCCACTCCTAGTTGATTGTGAAGGCATACTCCCAATTTGCAAGGATGGAAAAGGAAAACCATAAACAAAGTATATCTTAGCTACATGTGCGCCCAAAAACTTCTATTGCAGGTTGCATTGTTTTCAAAGTGAGTGTTATTCAGATTCCTTAAATACCTTCTTCAAGAGAAGAAGTAGACCAGCTCAATCTCTCAACTGTGACATCCACCTTGAGAAAGGCAAGATTAGATAGTTTATTCTCAAGCTTAAAACTAATCCTTCTTACACCACATTATCCCAAACTTGAATCCCACTGCATCTCCAAAGCTGCCACTTTATAAGATATGCCTCCAGAAGGGATACCTAGACTAGACCAGATGCATCTACACTTATCTATTCTATAATATCTCACTTTGAAAAACTCCTTCCATACAGGATATATGCTCCTTGGTTGCCTTGCCATATGCATCCACTTGATACCTAATGAGCACTGTGACTAATTAATTGAAAACCTCAAAAACTGTGCAGCTATTTGGGGGGTCATAACAGCAAACCTTCACTATAATTTACATATTATATGGTCTTAATTATGCAGCCATCTTCTCATTCTAACTAAACTCCTGGGCTACTGTAACAATTCTAGATATCTTACACAAATTCCTACACCTGGATTGATTTTTATGATTCAAGCATGTGGAGTATCTCTACGATTCAAGGGATGTTAACAGTGCATTGTGCAAAGCATAGGTCAAATCCAACATTTAAATGACTTGGCCAGCCAAAACCACTTCTACCATCAAATATGTAACCAAATGTTGACTGTTGCACCTAGGGTCAAAATCAGTATTACATGTCACTGTAAAATATGGTTACAAGTTCAGCATTCAAGAAAAATTCAGCCAGGGGTAAATTCACTCTCTGGAGAACTATCCAGAAAATTCAGAAAGATTTTCAAAAATTTAAAACTAATAAAAAGTATAAACTAAAATAATGTCGATTGTATGAATACATCTATGTCATAGTGTATAACAAAAGTATAGGAGAAACAGCAAGAATGTACAATAGCAACAACAACAACATCGACAACAAATGACATTATTAATTTTATAAATAATCATAAAGCATCTCCATAATTCAAAATTATTAATGAAACTAGGATAATGGATGAAGTCCTGTTAGTCAGAAATTGGTTCTGAAAATCATTCAGTCATAAGCTACTTGAAAACTCACTCTCTTTGAAGCTCATATGAAAGTTTTCTAGGTCAAATTACCTTTACTTAAGAAAGGTGACAACTGAACCTCTTCAATTTCACAAATATGAAGAAACGAAAGAAAATATTGTTAAATAATATTCATTAAGAAAGAAAATTGTCTCAATATACAGAAACAGAAGTTGAGTAAATAATTCACTCAAGAACTGTTCAAGTACTTTAAGAATACCAAGCTTCAAAATCTTGAAGCATTTAAACTCTCCATGCATCAGTCCATAAACCACAGAGTAAAGCATAAGCAAACACATAATATTTATAGCGAAAAAGATATAAAACAAGAATAATCATGATGTCATATATAAGAATTACGTTTCCATTTGGGTTGCATAGTTTAAGTCTGACAAGTACAGTCCAGTTGCAAATGAAGACTGAGCAAGGAACAAGTCACCTAATTTAATTCAATATCACGATAATGCTTTTGAGGGTGGATGTTGGGGTTGCTCTACATAAGTAATCTGCATGCCATGGGTTTAAAACATGAAAACCACCTCTTTGCATGCAAAGATAAGGATGTATATTTCAACCCTCCACAATACTTGCAGTGGCTGGAGCCTCTGGACCGCCCTTTATATATCATGATAATGCTTTCATAAAGCTTTAACTGAATATTGACAAGCAACATTTCAAACTCTTGCAATCCTCTCTACGAATAAAGAAAATTCCTTCCACTCCACTAATGGGTGGAAATTGCAAAGCCTAGAAGGCTCAAAAACAAAAGAGGAGGCATCTTCCCAACAAATCTCTCTGCACCAAGTGATGCCACACTTTATGTAGCTCATAATGAGCCTCGAGTCGAGAAGCTTTCGGAAAGCCTCACCTCACCTCACCTCACCAGGAGGCGAGATATGTCTCAATTTTTTAAGCCATTTCAAATGATGGATTCCTTCCACAAGAAGACAAGCAGATTCACAACATTCGATTAGCACAACTTTGAGAGCAAATCCTATCTTTCTTTTATCTCGATCTCAGATGCAATGCTCAAATCATGATAAAGGTATGCAATCACAACATTTATTATCTTAAACATTAAATTGGGATCAAAGTTTCCACGACCAATTATTAGTTACTTAATTCTATAAGTACAAATGAAAGCGATAATTCTGTCTTACCGATCTTGAAAAAAATTTTCTCTTGAAAAAACCAGCCCAGATCCCACTGATCAACTCAAAAACGGCCGTTGGTATCACTGCAACCTCACTTCATCAGCACCACCCAACCGTCCAAATTCCTCCTCTCCCGCCTCCCTCAGCCCAACCTCGTCGCTCGAATTCGCCCACACCTCCTCGCTCGCATCCGACCTCAACTGTTCGCTAGCATCCGGCTTCTCCGCCGCCTCACCGACATCTGCCCTCGTCTCCTCGCCGCCGTCGTCCGTCCTGGCAAACTTCCCGTCGACTCGGGGCCTCAGGTCCGCGTAAACCTTCCGGGTCTCGTACCTGACTGTCTTCTCGAACTTGCGGCTCTTTCGCTTCTCCTTGTACCTCATCACGCTCGCCACCCGTCCACCGGGTGCGGCAAAGCCGGCCGACCGCCGCCTCCGCTTCCCCCTTACGCCGCTGGTGCCGGCCGCCCCGCTGGAGCCATCATCAGGATCGCCAGCGGAGGGGCCCTCATCGGACGACAGCTGCACAACGTGGTTGGGGTCGCCGCTGGCGTTAGGGTTAGGGTTAGGGTTAGGGACGGGATAAGGGTAGGCGTAGGTGTAGGGATAGGAAATGGGGTTTGGGTTAGGGTTTAGGCTTGGGTTTGGGTTTGGGTTTGGGTTAGGGGGAACGGCGACGATCCAGTTGTGGCCGTGGACGACGGCGGCGCAGCCGCCGCAGAGGAAGGACCACTCGACGCGGCAGAAGGGGATGCCGGGGGCTGATCGGCAGGACTCGCACTCCCTGGCGGCGATCCGGCCACCGAGCTCCGGCTGGACTCCGCCGCCGCCGCCGCCGCTGGTCGCCATCCGCCGAGGTGTCTCTTCCCGAGGCTCAGTGTGGCTTTTAGGGGACGGGAAAGAGTACACCGGATAGGGCACGCGCATACGTGGAGGGCTATCAGGCCACAGAAGCCGCGATGGAGGAACGGGAGTTTCGTTTTGCGAGTGCAACGCCTGGCTTCCTTAAAGCTACGGTTGTTAACCCAGGCCCTTTTTTCATGGCCATGATAAGGTTTACTACGCACGCTTGCATGCATGCCGTCCATGCCCCATCTCCGTTCAAATGCACATGCTGGAAGGGTTTCAAATGGATCGGATAGAATCATGCTGCACCTTGATCCAATTCAATTTTATATTTAAATTTAAATTTTAAATTTGAATCTAATTTATTTGTTAAGCAAATTAAATCGAATATATAGAAAAAATTTTAGATCCAATGGGTCAGTCGAAACCATCCAAAACAATATGTTTAAATGAAGCATCTAACTATTTTTTATTATTAGAATCTAATAATTGATAGTAAAATATAAATTCATTAAAATTTATATGAAATTAAAAGATCAACTTAAACTTAAATTGTTATTTAAAAACTCTTAATTTTATGCATGTAAATAGTAATCCTTATGTTTTATACCAGATGATATTTAAATACTTATTAATATACTTAATCATATTATAAATAATAATATGCTAACATAAATAATAAAATATAAAAATTTAGATATAACTAGAGAAAAAATATAGTAAAATAGTGAAAAAAATTAGTTTAAATTAGAGTTCATTCGATTAATTTATAAAGATAATTAGGGTAAAGAAAATAAGATTTATTTTATTAAGATTCATGTATAAGAATAAATCAGATTTGGATTAAGTTAAGTTAAAAAAATACAAGATTCAAATCCGATCTGAAGTTTAGATCAGGTTTAATTTTCAAACTCGATTCAATTTACGAGTCTCTAAATATGAATCAGATCAAGTCTAATGAGGTTGGGACTGAGTCAAATTTGTAGCATTGCATGATGGACTCTAAAGCTAACAAATTCAATAAAATTCACAAGAGTCCAAGTTAAGAGTGTTTATATGCAAATTTCTCCTTTTAGCTATAATAGAGTGATAAAAAAGAGAGTAGTGTTAAGAAGGCCTTGCTTAAGGGTCATTTATTTGAAATTGTTCCTCTAGGGAACAAGTCAGCATGCTAGTAGTGATTTAATGCATCACATGCCAAGTTAGCTTTCTTTTACTTATATAGATAAAGCTTTAATTTTTTTTTAAAAATAAATAAAAATGATTCTAAAGATAATATATAAAAATATCTAAGAAATAAAAAAATATTTTAAGTTTGCGATAAGTATAAAGAGTCATTTTTTTGAACCGGTACCAAAAGATACCGGTTTTAGAATAACGGGATGGGAAACAAAGATATTGTAGAAATGGTGTTAAAGTAAAAAATATTATTTACAAGATTTGAGGAGTTATTTAAATGGATCTTAGAGGGGGTTACTGGGATTTATTAAGGAGCTCATTTTCGAAAGGATATTTATTTACGGATTAGAATAATGGTCACTTCAATATAGATCGTGAGCCTCTCCTTTGAAAAGATTTAAATAGATTCTTGAATAAATTTTTATATTTTTAAATAGAAAAAAAAATCCTCACTTTGAAATTGTCACTCTAAGTAATGGTTTTCATGCAAAATAAAAATAAAAAATATTATTTAAAATAATATTTTTTATTTTAACATTATTTTTATAATATTTTATTTTTTATCCCTTATTCTAAAATCGATGTAAAATAAAATCAATTTAAAAAATGACTCAGAGTATAAATGTACAATGATGAATCTATAGGCATATATCATTAGAGAGAGAAGGTGTAGAAAGAGAAAACTTGCAGCAAGTGATTGCAACCAATCAATGATGATGACAGCATATTGCTTTGAACATCCTTTGGAGGATATATATAATACTTGTAGCAAGTTGGTCCTTACTCGAGGGACTGCTTTCAATAAACAGTGACAACATGAGAGAGTAGATCCAACCACCTCGTTTAAAAGATGATGTTAAGTAGAACGCTACCGAAAGGGCTCAATGAAAGGCATATCCATATCGGTTGTTAAATATTATATTATTGAAGAGGTTCTTTTCTTTCACCCACCTCAGATCAACTTGGCAGCCATATCCTTATGAGGTCTTCTCTCTATCTTGACCTTTACTGTCGGATTAGCTAATCAGGAAGAAACTTGCACCGGCTCAACGGGGCGTTTGGATGCTCCATTTGAGAAAGATATCATGATCATAATATTTCTGGTTAGAAAATTCTCTCTTCCATTACAAACATCATTCCAAAGCATACACATTAGATAGCCAGTGCTAGCTAGCATCCAAACAGGTATATATCTCATCAGTTGATAAGATCTTACAACAGCCAAATCATACCTAACTGTCTTCTCTCTTTTTTTTTTTTTTTTTTTTTTTTTTTTTTTTTTTTTTTTTTTTTTTTTTTTTATACGAACGAATGATTACATCACTATAGAAAAGATCATATTCGATATATCAGAGTATAATAACTGAAAAAGAATCGGAGAGGCAAAGATCGTCCTATTTCCAACTCCAGATACCAAAATGAGAGACTACCCTGCCATCAATCCAGTCAGCTACTGCATTGACTTTACGGTAGACATGACAAATCTGAATGTTAGGAGCTTCCAAAACCATAGAGCGGATGTCGCATAGTAAGAGAATAGTCAGCTTGTGGGAGCTGAGCTCCTGCCGGATCCAGCGAATGACAGTGATGGAATCGCCTTCAATGATAAGACTGCGGGCACCCAGGATCCGAGCAACATAGGAGATACCCGTCTATGCCGCATACAGTTCGGCCAGAGGCACCGTGACATCAAGTAAACCAAACCCTCATGCTGCCAACATCATACCATACGCATCACGAATAACAAAAGCCTATCCAGCACATCTGCCACGGATACTCCCATCAAAGTTTATTTTGACAAACCCTAGGGAGGGCTCCCAGGAAATATAAACCATACGTCGGTTCGTTGCCGCAGCAGCAGGAGAGACCCAGTGGCCAGGGTTCGCAGAATCAAGAAACCCGTGATGGGAAATATACTCAGTATAAAGGGAGATAGCCATCCTAAAAACCCTACCAGGGGAAAGCCTCACGTTCGAGAATAGAATCCGATTCCGGGATAACCAGATCTGATAAGCTGTGTAAGCCCACAATGGACCCCGCTGGTGGATACCCCTTCCCTTACCTTGCTTCAATAGTCTCAAAAAAGAGCTTTGGTGGGAACCAGAATCATACACCTAGGGACAAGCACCAGAGATTTGCCAAATCTGACTTGCCCTGGCACAGTAGAATATAGCATGATCTGTTGTTTCCGCCTCAATACCACACACTGGGCATGTAGGCAGAATACTCATCCCTCTTACGGATAGAAGGGAGTAGGTAGAAAGAATATCTCGAGCCAGCTTTCAGATAAAAAGTCTCACTCTAGGGTGAACAAGCAGATGCCAAACCCAATCCAAATCCACCGATTCCTGAGGGTATGATCTGTAAATAGACAGGAGGTCCCTCGTGGGAGCACGAGACAAGCAAGATCTCCTCCATACCCTGGTATCAGTAATAGCACCCGGAAGGAGAGGAATAGAGAGCATATGCTGGCAGAGCTCGTTCTCGAAAGAACTGGACAACCGAGAGGACGACCAACCAGAACGATCTAGGAAAATAAAATCACTGACTCACATACCATCAGGAATATCAGAGCACACAAAAGTTGGCCAGCGAGACAGAGGAAAGTCAGCAATTCATGTGTCCTGAGTGGCGTCCACCGATGTTCCGTCACCAATCATCCATGAGGTACTGTGCAGGATTGTCGGAGCATAACAAGAGACCTCTTTTCAGAAAAAGGAATGCCCCCGGTTAGACTAAGAAGGAGTGGACGAGATCCAGCTGTCGTACTTGGCCCGCATGAAGGAAATTCACAAACAATGCGGATCGAGAATGAACCAAGAGGCATGCCTAGCAGTCAACGCCTCTCTTCTAACAGACAACGATTGGATCCCAAGCCCACCTTCGGCCGTTGGCAAGCAGACAGTGTCCTAAGCCACAAGATGAACACCGTGGCCCTCCTGCATCGATGCCCAGAAGAAGTCCCGAAAGTATATCTCAATCAACCGCAAATAGGCCAGGGGAATAGCAGTATTAGACAAGAGATAGCTAGGCATAAAAGATAACACAGAGCGGATAAGAGTAATCCGTGCCATCATAGAAAGCCCAGAAACCTGCCAGCCATCCAACCGATCACGGATCCGCCTCACAAGAAAGCTGAAATCCGAACACCATGACCATCTCCCGGTGATTGAAATCCCCAGATAGGACATTTGATCAGACTAAGCAGGAATGCCCATAATACGAGAAATAGACCTCTTCAAAGTAGGGGACGTCCTCGGGCTAAAGCATATTAAAGATTTGCTAAGATTAACTCTTTGACCCAATGCACGACAATAGGAGTGAAGAATGGTTGCAAAGGTGGTGGCATTACATATAGAAGCCTTTCCCAGAAGGAGACAGTCATCAGCGAAAAGTAAGTGAGACAACGAAGGGCCAAGGGGGCCTGCAGAATATGGGATGAGAGCCGAAGTCTGCAGAGCCATAGAAAGATCCTGGGATAAAGCATCAGCAGAGAGGATGAACAAAAATGGAGAAAGAGGACATTCCTGTCTCAGACCCACCTCCGAGTGAAAGAACTCCGTCTGACCCCATTAATAAGGATAGAGAAAGATGGCCTCTGGATACACTCCATCACCCAATCAGCAAAATGCTCATGCAAGCCAAACTCATGAAGCGTTCGGCACAGAAAATCCCACCTCAGTCTGTCATAAGCTCTCTCCATATCAAGCTTAATAGCCATGAGGCACTGACTTCTAGAAGCTCTCTGGAGGTCATGCATAAACTCCTGAGCCAACAGGGCATTGTCCGTGATACTGTGCCCCCTAAGAAAAGCATCCTGCTCTTGAGAGATGAGACGAGGGATCACCGAAGCCATCCGGGCTATCAAAAGCCGAGCACAAATCTTATATAATGTGGTGCACAGACTGATTGGCCAAAAATGCTGAGGAGAGGAAGCGTCATGATGTTTGGGCACCAGGGTAACAAGAGTCCGCTTTCAGTCAGAAGGCATATTATGATTAGACTGAAACACAGTATGAATAGCCAAGACGACATTCGGACCAACAATATCCCAATAATGACAAAAAAAAGGAGGGTACCCATCAGGGCCAGGGGCCTTATTGGGGCCCAGGTCCCATAAAGCGAGGCGAATATCCTCCATAGAGAAAGGCCTGGTAAGAATATCATTCTCCACATCAGAGAACTTGCAGGAAGACAGAACAGGAGGAACAAGGACCTCATCCCCAGACAACTCGGTCCACCTAGACTGGAAGAAATTAAGAAGCTTATCCTTGATCACCTAAGGGTCTTCCTCAAAATGATCCTCATCATCAACTAAACGCCTGATGCGGTTCACCGACCGCCGACATAAAGTAGCCTGATGAAAGAACCTCGTATTGCGATCCCCTTCTTTAAATCCACTAAATACGAGACCTTTGCCGCTAATAAGTCTCCTGCTGCAACATAAGAGAATGGTGGATGGCCAAAGTAGATCTGAGGGTGGACAGATCCGAATCGAAAAGAAATCCCTCCTGATCCTCCTTGGTTTGCAATGAAGAGATAATAGACTCCACCTGTTCAACTTGCCTCATAATGTCCCCGACCTCCCTCCTATACCAGCTAGAGAGCCTGCGGCTAGTAAGAAGCAGACGTTTAGAAAGTCTGTAAGTGGCACTCCCCCTGACCGGCAACTGCCAAACCTGAAAAATGATGTGCCTTGCTGAAGAATAAAATGTCCAGAACTTCTTAAATTTGAACTGTCTAGATCGCTGAAGAGTCATATCAGTAGAAATAAGGATAGGACAATGATCAGAACCAATTCTAGACAAGTGAGTGACAGTAGCAGAAGGAAAGAGCTGCAGCCAATTGGCGGTAGCCAAGGCCCTATCCAGTCTTTCCCAGACTCTAGCAGAACCCTGGCGGTTATTGCACCAGGTAAACTGGGATCCAGCAAACCCCAAATCCAAAAGACCCACCGAGGAAATGAAATCCCTAAACTCAACAATGTCCGAAAAGTTAACAAAATGTCTACCCCCTCTCTTCTCAGAGGCCCCCACAATACAATTGAAATCATCTGCAATGAGGAAGGGAAAACCTTGGCCAAGAAGCGAGAGGATCTCATCCCAAAGCACACAACGAGCTCTAAAATCAGTGCTAGCATAAACCCCTGAAAGAAGCCAAGGAGCAGAGGACCCTTCCGAAACGACCAATGCCACCTGCTGGCCACAACAGTGGAAGGCATCTACTCTGACTTTATCCGATCTCCATAACACCAAAATACCTCCAGAGAGACCAACTGACTCCACTGCATAAGAGTCCCACAGTCTAGAGATCTATCTTCGAAGCCGAGCCAGACTTTCACTAGACATGCGAGTTTCCATCAGGATACAGATATCAAAGGCATGAAGCTGCTGAAGCCTCCCAAAAGAGGACTGAACGAGGGTTTCAGGGCCCCTCGCACGTTCCAAGCTAGAATCTTCATTTAGAGATTAGAGATGGAGGGACCCTAGCAGTGTCCCCTGTCACCTGCTCATCAAGGTGATCATCAAGCAACAGGGGACCCGCAGATCCTTGACCACTACACTCATCCACCCAGGATGAATCCATAGGCTCAGCTAAACCATCCTTCTAAATGGCTCCCTTAAGAAGGGCGACCGCCACCTCATGGTTCGGTCCAACCAACTGAGCCGGCTGGGGTAACCCTAAGGCAGACCCCGGTGCCAGACCGTCTCTATGGCGGGCCTTCTGCAGCCTCAGCCCGACAAGGCCCTCCGTACTCCTAAGGGACTCGAGCGATGCCGAGAAAGTAAATAAACCATTCTCACTAGCTTTTCCTCTGAATGGGCCTTTCCCTTTTGCCTTAGAAGCCTTGGACACAACCCGCTGCGACAAAGTCTCCACAGGCCGAGCCCTCTTCGATGGGCCAGATAAGCCATCACCACGAGACTGAGAGCGAGTAGTCCCCTTGCTCGGGCCCCCAGACACAAAAGGGTTAATGACTAAAGTCCTTGAGTTCTCAGACAAACAGGGACAGAGACTAAAGAGGTAGTCTCAAATACCTAGGGACCCCCTTCCACACCTACCGGCACACAACCCACTGACCGGCACACTTCACCCCTGGGCTGAACCGATGGAATCAGGGGGCCGGAAGAGGCAATCTCCACTGGAATATGTTTCACACTCAGCTCTAGTTCAGCATCAGACATTAGTGGCAAGTCACTAGCATCAACCGGCACGCAGGATCCGAACCGGCACATAGTCCCTCCATTCACAAGACCGGTCTTCAGAGAAGAAGATGAAGGACCCAGAGGAGCCACAGTAGAGGAGAAGGCACGCAATCCATTCGACCCCCGACCACCCTGCCTTCGTGCTAGCTTCTTAGGGAGTTGTCAGTCATCCTTCAAAATAGGGGAAGGAGCTGCCTTATCTGGAACAGGGGACTTGAGGGAGTCTGACAGCTGCACAAAAGGTGGCTTCCTCCTCCTCAACGTAGCTATCCATGGCCCGAACCAAAGGCCTGAAGCGGGAGAAGAGGAATCTGGCACCGATCCGTAGTCCCCTAAGAAATGCAAGGATCCACACGCACTGCAGATTCCGTCAAGGTGCTCATAAACAATGGCTGCCAGAATGGAGATCCAGACCCTCTGATTCGAGCTCTCGGACGGAAAGGCTTGCTCAGGTCGATGCAGACACAAACACGAGCGAAGCCACCCCATTTTCGATTCATGGTCGAATCATCCGAGAACTGAAACTCCCCAGCCACTGAGAGGATCGAAGAGAGGATGTCATGCGACCAGAATTCAATGGGAAGCAACGACAGTCAGACCCAGAGAAGAGCTTGGAGGAGAGAGCTGTCCGACGGAATAAACTTCGACTGCCACTGTGACACAGCAATGGGTTGGCCATTAACCACCCATGGTCTACCAAGGATAAGCTCCGTGGCATGAGCATCAGCAAACCAGAACATGTAGTGCCAGTGCGCCAACGCTACAGCTTCGATTCCACCTGACACACCGACACGACGGAATTCACGCACCAGCACCTCCAGCGAGATCCATCGAGCAAGGCTGCGAGCTAGGATCGCTCGATTCTTCTACCTCCTAATCTCTTCCTCCAAGGACTACCGAAACTTGAATGATATCAGGAAAAGTCATTCCAGTTCAGCCACCACCACCAGAGATGAAACCCACTCGAAATGGCTTGCACGAGCATTGCTCCATGACTTTTCAGCGTCCTTTGGGACATCATGCCCCACAGGAGGCTGGGTAGATGAGCTAGCCATCATCGGGGCAAGGTGGAATGAAAGCAGCAGCAACAGGCAGGGAAAATCAAGGAAGACGAAGTCGGATGTCATGACTGACACCACCCTAGTTGACTTCTAGAGTGAAAAGAAAATGTTGATGGATTTGAAAGATGTCTTTTAATATACTTCTTATCGAAAACAGATTTGAGTTGATACAAGAGGTGCTCTTTGAAATGAAAGAATGCTTTGTAAGTGCTCGGTTTTTGCAGATGGGATGTCCCGAGTCACGCTAATACAAAGTCTGAAAACTTGATACTCGATCAACCCCCTAATATATCAGACCAAGATCCATGGATCCACAAGTTGCACACATCTCGTTCGCAGCACATGGTTCTGCACACCTCTAGGGTTATGAAAACAACACTAGGCCTGTTTTTGTTTCTGACCAGGCTATGCTATGCCTCCAATTCCAGCTTTAGAACAGAAGTTGAACTCAAGGAGCCATCACATGATATCCTAATTAATAGCCATTTCCAGGGGATTTCCAACTAGTAAACTGTTTGGCGCTGAATCTTTTGCATTATGAGGCTTTTCCTTCCTTGCAGCACAGCATCATATTCTTTCGCATGTACTTTAGAGGTCAACTCGTCTAGTGCAAGAACTATAGCTTGGCCACTTAAATTTTCTGATTCTTTCCTGCTCTTTGAGAAATCGTATAGACATATATTCTTTTAGAGCATCCGACACAAATAAGCAACAGTAACCCACCAAAACTATTGGGTGGCCCTTTTCTAGATGCTAGTCTTTGGAAGCCCCATGATTTGCCACACAAATAAATGTCTAGATGCCCAACCATTACACCAATACAATACCTCTCACCAGCATTGAAGTTGTGCAGATATAGTTCATCACAACAGTATCCAACAGAAAGAAAATGTCAAATTTGTCACAAATTCATGAAAAAAAGCTATACTGCCTCTTGTCACAGATTTCAGACAGATGTTTCAGCTCAAGACTGAAAGGGGGTGCTTAACAGTCCAGTATCTGCAGTAACCACACTCAACCCACAGCTTTAAGACCAACTGTAAAAATCATCCTGAACCACAATTCAAGAAAGTTGAAAATAAAGCCCTTTAATAGTTTGCCTCTCCTAATAGCCTGAATTAGACGCCTAGCTAGCTTATCAAAAAAACCCAATAGCCATTACTATTGCATCCTAAAGGGCATCATGTCAAGACCATAACCCTTTAGAAAAAGTTAGCTAAACTTGTATAACATTAAACAATAGACACAATATATAACATTAACATGATTCCAGTTGAAATACAATTCCAAAATATTAACCTTTCAGCTACAGTGGAAGTCAATTATATGGAAAGTGATACAAAGACATATCATTTATGCACAATAGCTCTATAATTAAAACATTATCTCTTTTACAATAATTTATGCATTAAAATTGCACAGTTCTTCCACCTATATAAGATGAACACTTTATTGGAAACTTGTCTCCACCTGCAGAGATGCAGCTTTAGAAAACTTGCGGTGTGGACATAATACCTCATAGATACTAATTCTAAGCCCTGAAATTGGGGAAAAACTAATGTGAAAAGGTTATTCACTAATGTAATAAAAAAAAAAGTAGAATCAGATACTATAAATAATAGCTTAACTTGTTCCCAAGAAAAAAAAATGTATCTTTACTTCATGTGGGTTTCTTTGTTCATTTCCTAATTTAGTTAAAAGGGCCGGCAAGGCTTAAAAAGAGTTGGATATAGCATATCCAGGATCTGACATATGCTAATAGATCCTCTATTTTTCTGAATGCTATCCACAAAGCCCCTTCATAGGTTTAGAGCCCATAAGTGGATATGGAATCTTAAGCATGAATACATAATTTTCTGATTGCAAAAAAGTCTACAATCAGGGGTCTCCATAGAGGCCAACAATCCATTAAACCAATCGAAAATTGACCCGAAAAATAGGGTTTAAATATGAAAAATAAACCCAACAAATTATTTGTGTGGGTCTTGGTATCAAAATTAGACCCCCAATCTCATTGGGTCATGTTTTTGTTTAGGTGGATGCATACTTCAAAGCTTAAAACCCGTCCCAGACATGCATGCATGCATGTAGATGTATGTGTTTCTGTGCCTATAAATAATATCCAATTTTTTGAGACATAATAGAAAAAAATAACCAAATATGGAGTGTTCAGACTGGAAGCCATTTTATTCCACCATATTTCAATCTGTGATATGTGTGGCCATGGTTGGTAGTTGGTACTAATAAATTAGCTTTTTCACAATATACTTGCAGTGATTTCATATATATAAAGCTGGATTATTGTAGTATTTTTTTCCCTTCTTCATATTTTCTGGTTGTGTAGATGCTGAGGTAACAAAAGTAACAACTGAATAAATACCATCTCTTAGGTTAAAAAAAAAAAAGTGCTGCCCATGTACAAGGCTCCGCCTCGTGCTTAGACATTGTCTTTGTGTTTTGAATCATGACACCTAGTTTGTAATGGAACAACCATAATGTTGCATCATGGCTTACTCTATGCCCTCTTTTAGGTACAATTTTTCATATTTTCATATCATTGTCTTTATTCAATTTCCTAGTCCATGAGATAATATTTTTAGGGCATTAAATAATCTAAAAAGATGGTCCAAGTACAGAAAAATAACTTGTTACATTTCCTATTTATATTGGAAGCTCGATCTAATATTCTATCTTTTCTAGGTCTAATATTGGGTATAGATATAGAGTTTTAATCGGGTTTGGGTTTGGATTTGGATCTAACACATATTTTATGTTTAAATATACCAACGTTTGCCAAAAGCATCCTGAACCACTCATTTTGGGATGCACCAAGCCAAATTGGTATGAAACCAAAGGGCAATTTCTGCTTCCAAAACAGTAAGGATGGTGAACCAAGTCAACGCAGAGCAGATCAAGCCAACCCAACCGATTCTGCTGGTTTGGGGCAGTCCTGGCCCAATTCACCCAGACCAAACCGAGCCCTTATATAAATTCCCTTGACCCGCCACTCCAATCCTGATCCTGATTTCTCTCTTTTAACTCCCTGCCTTGCTCTCTCTAATCTCCCTCAGTTGCACTTGATGCCTTTGCCACCACTACGTGTTCTAGTATCATGCTTTTCAATGCCTTCGTCCTCAGTGTCCTCCAACAAGCTGCCACCTACATTAATCCATCAGTATAGCCAGGACTGAGGATAGGCTTGGAGGCATTGTAAAGGATCTCAGCATCTCTATCTCCACCAGCTCCATCATGTCCATCATCATCATCAAGTACTCTTTGGCCTCTCTCTCTCTCTCTCTCTCAAATCCGAAGGTACCACCATAGCACCACATACCATGTGTTGGTACAATATCATCTCAATAACATACCAACCTGGTACCTGACTAGCATGAGTCATGATCCCAGTGTCGCCATCTTGTATGCATATGGCCAAACCCAACCTATTGACACCCTCTATAAAAGCCTATATTAGAAAAGGAAAAGTTTCCATAATATCAGCTGTTGTTTAACCATTTATATCATTCCTTCAATTCGATATTTCTCTAAGCCAGTGCTATTTACTACTTGACACAATATGACAGCAACTTAATCCATATTATTCTATATATCATTTATTGATATTTGATACATATATCTGCACTGCCAATCACCAGAGGATAAATATATATTAAGTGATTTGTGTTAAAGGAAAATGATGTCATTGCATTTTATGTCATAAATATTATGAGAGAATACCATGTGATGTGCATTATAGCAAACTAAAAAAATGCCAAAAAAGAAAAAAAATAAAGTTAGTTCGATATATGTTTAGCAAAGAGAAGAACAATTTAGCACAGAGGAAAACCAACTTCAACAAGCGGGTGTAGAATCCTTCTACATGCCATCCTACATAACCAAGATTGAGTGGGATTTCATATTATTAGATGTTGTTAGATACTCTTCTATAATTCTACAACTCAACTCAACTCAACTCAACTCATCTAAGCCTTTTCCCAACTACATGGGATCGGCTACATGAGATACTCTTCTATAATTCTGCATATATGGAATTCAAGATCATCCATTATTCTGGGTCTAGGCGTATCCCATCGAGGTTTTCTTTCATCTCATTCCACACAAAACATCTTAGTTTATCATGGCATATGTAAAAGTTGTCTTATAACATACAAGAGATAAACACATATACATATATATTTTGCATATCCCTTCAAGATTCCATTTCATCTTATTTGCACGTAAAAATTCTAGATTTATGACATGGTGATAACTAAATTACTAGCAATCATTTTTAATCTGAAAAAAATTGCATCCTTCTGAAGGTTTGTTCATCTACCTTCTAGCAATTCTTTTGTTCACAAAAAGACCATCAAGGTATGATAGGTAGACAAGAAACATGTTGACAACTAAGGATACCAGAAATTTAAGGAAAAGATATCAAGTTAAATCATGTCTACATAAAACTATTATACTATATTGTAAACGAAGTGGTGATAATCATCGCAGAACATGACAAATATTTTATAACAAGGGAAAAAAATAGTAGCTGTCCTCTATGCCACATTAATAATAATGACATGCATAAAATGTTACAGTTTACATTATAAATCAAAGTACAATAACCAAAAACTTGAGAAACAATTTCGTACAAAAATAACAGTAACAAAACAAAGGACTTCATAATGCAGAATTACTAACCTAGTGATGTACGAGTCATCTGTAGTATTGATGACGATCTTATCACCAGCTTCAACAAATGGAGGTGCCTAGGAATTTCATTAGCACATAAGAAATCCACAAAAAAATAAGTAACAATTTTTTTGCAACTGCATGAAAAAAAAAGTCGCTTTACACCTACTAAAAATATTCAGGACAAAAATAAACTCAGATTTAAACAGTAAGTAACAGCCATTTGATACATGCAAATTATCAACATTCAATAAGTGAAATAAAATGATGGCACAACTTGGAAACCTTAACGTCAGCCCTGCCACCATACCCATAAAAAAGGTACAGATATCAAAGTATGGGACTCGAGGAATAAGTGTTCCATCAATGCAAATATCTGATAATCCACTAATGGGACAATAACCTAGCATAAAGACTAACAACAGGCTACAACCTTGACCATGTTTAACATGTAGGACTATAATACTAAATATTTCATACAAGGAAACCAAATAATGCAAAATCCAACCCATAACATAGATACTAGAAGCTTAGACTTTAGCTACTTAATAGATTAATGGTAAGAAAGCAAAATGATAGCTCATAGCTGGTCGAACAATTTGGACAAGTGGCAATGTATGTTGATGCCTGTGCCTCACCAACGCTTCACATGCACTGGCATCCAACTGGTGCCATGCTTCTGTCATCTGCCAGTTTGTGCTGACCAGCAGAGACAACATTTTAACCCATGATTGAGATTTGAGTCTGCCCACGTTATACACCATTGGTTAAGGATTCAATGCCCTTGTGATCATGACCACCATGATTGTTGCAACTCCAAGTGTTGCTTAGCCTAGCTTTAATCTGAAACCGCCACAGTGAAAACAGGATATGTGATGGGCACACTGAAACCTTTAATCTGCCATGGTATATGGAATCATTGTCCCTTGAATCTACCCAAGCTTCAACAATTTTATTCAATTCCAACCAACAACATCCTGTTTTGGCAGTCTTGACTATCAAAATTGACAAAAAAAAAAGGGCTTAAAGCCTTATTCCAAGGTTTTTGTGTTTTCACTTGAGCTCGTTCATCTATAAAGCATTTTTGGAACACTAAACTCCAAGCCATAATCAAATGCGAAAATGTAGTGCTAAGTTGCAAAAAGATTAAATTTTAAAGGAAACATTAGTTCTAAGCAAGATCTTGTAGATCTTCCATCTTGTACAACCTTACAAATTATCTGAGATTCACCAATCGGTGTGTGTGCCTGCGTGCATCTATAACGTAGAAATGTTCTGTTATGTCAAGATGAATGCATATATTTGGTACATATATTCTCACCAAATAACATATCATAAAATGGTGTTTATTCTATATAAATAACCAGCCATGTGTTCCACTTATGGTCTATCATCATCTATATGGTGGTGCAAATCAGTGTCCATTGTAGAAGTTACAAGTTTCCAGTTCTCATGACTTCTGTCTTTGTCGGCCAAAAGCCATGAAATTGTTTGGTTTAGCTATATTGTTCAAGCAAGAAGCTTCAACCAGAATTCATGTTTTTCCTCCTTTTGTTTAAAAAAAGAGGGGTAAGGGGACAAAAATTTCAAGTAATTCTCACACTTCTATAAACTAACAAAACTAGAACATCGAAAGTTCCTCGTCAATCCACAAATGAAAGATCTTCATTCTCCATATTATTGCAGATTACATTAATCCCAGCAATAACTAATTTCATGTATAGCATCAGTCCATTGGAGAAACCTCCATACAGAGCACTCTTGAAAGTAGTCCCAATACCATCACAGCTATTTTTTTGACATATAAATAGGAGTATATCAACATAGAACAATATGCTTAAAGGGCTAGTAACCAAAGTAAAGACAAAATAGTAGTTTATGATTTACCAGCACAGTAAGCCCAGTATCAAGTACAACCCTTTTATACCTGCATTGAAAGAAAGATGCAGTCAAGAAATTCCTTAACAGTCAGAAAACGTCGGCCAATTGAAAGAAATACGTCAACAATTTACATACAATGATGTACTAAATAAACCAAGAATTCAGTAAAGCAGCAAAAACATATCATCTAGAACCACCTCAAAAAATGGTAAAAAAGAAAAATATCATAGTCCAAGATCGATATACCAATACTTGATGCAAGCATTTACCATTGAAAGATTTTTTTAAGAATGACAACAGATGGCCCCTTGTTCAATTGCTTATAGGGTTCCCATAACTAAATCTTCAGTGGTGTAAGATAACGCAGTCCAGAAATTTCTGGGATGCACACAACTTGGAAGAAAATTCTAGTTTGCTTCCATGAAAAATGCCTTTCGTAAATCATTCAACTTCAATAAACATTCGAGAAAGACACTTGATCAACCATAACAGCATCAACAGTCAGCTGCCTGACCAAGGTTAAGCAGTTACTAGCGCATCATCAAATGGCAATATATAAATGGTAGATCGGGAGAAAAAGAAACCTACTACATATTTTCTAGAAACAAGCTTGCACCTTGTGGAGTATACGAGGGATAAAAAGAATAGGGTGAAATACTTCAACCCAAAAAAAAAAAAAAAACATGTAATGGAACTTACTGAGGAGCAGCTGTTAGCCCTTTGGTATGAGGCTGTGCTTCAACCACAGTACATGTTACGCGGTGAGGAACTGATGCAGACATTGGTTTACCATCATAACACTGTAATGTCACTGTCATGTCATCTGTTCAACATGAGGAACAATGCTTCAACCTCCAAAAGTGCAAAAAGATTTATGCCATTAAATGAAACTGATACCATGTGCAGAACAAATTGCAAATGCCTCTTAATATGAACAGTGATAATCTGAAGATTCTGTGCTTAGCCAGAACTAATCATAAACAAGATATAAGGCAACTAGCTATCTCAAAATTTATGGCTGATTCCCTAGTATAATCTTTCTTCTTCAAATATATTGATTGAACTAGGGGAGAAACTATGCAAAGCAAATGGGTTTAATGGCCAGCCCTCCAGCTCCTTATACTCAACTAAACTCATCTAAGCCTTTTCCCAACTCATCTAGTCAAGTAGCCCTCCAGCTCCTTATATCATGCATTAAATAACACCAAATTATCATAGCTGGATGTTGAAGGAGTGCTACTTGACTAGATACTCTAATACATGAGCTAATTCAAATGTTCTGAAAAATGAGTTGGCAATGTTAATGTCAATCATACAGCAAGATGATGAATCTCTTTACTAGGATTGCCATTGTGCTCCATGACTTGAACTTATTTATTTTCAATAATCATAAATTAGAGATCAAATCAGAAACCTAATTTGAAAGGTTTGGATTTTTGTCAGATTTAACATAATATCCCAGTCAGATTTAATTATTATATAATATCACATATAAAGCAGCACAACGCTACATTATCATTTTTATCTCATCTTGCAATCTTCTAAAAATTTAAATGGATCTATTGTAACACAAATATCTCAACTATTGTCCAATGCTTTAACCTCAAGTTTGCAGGCTACCATTTCAAGCTTACTGACAAAATATCAAGCTACACATATTAAGATCACAGAATTACTGAATACTTTTAACTCAAATGAGACAATAATGACATCAGATAAAATTTAAACTGTGCAAATATGTGAATCATACTTCCTCATTGATTATCTTGTCTACAGCTTAAGACTTCAATGAAGTCTACCATGTTGTACCTAGGCACCCTACTCATCAGCAAACAGAGCCATAATAGCACCACATGCTAGCAAATATCTTTCTCATCATGGGGGGTAAGTTGTTCTTTTTTTCTTTTCCAGGGCATCTTCCTTTCCTTATAAATATTTTTTTGTTAAATCTGCCTAGTGTGAATTTGTTATCCAGCACCAGTATGGTGTTTATAAGGCTCAGTCATAGTGCTAGAAACTTAGAATCAACGCCCTAATGAAAATAATTTTGTAGGTGAAAGACTTCTGGAGTACTATATGAAAGTGTATTGTATCAGATATTTATTTCTAGAAAATTTTGTGTGCTGTAAAAAAATTTACTGTATGAGATATTTTATTTCTCTATCCATGCATTTTAGGTTTGTCTAGATATTAGAACGAGATGCTTGATGCTTGATGCAATATATAGTACCTAACATCCACAGGACATATTTCAGAAAAATGGTTATTAAGCATAAACAAGGGAAAGCAAAAGGTCAAGCATATAAAATCTGACACCTCAAGGCAAGTTTGCAAGAGGCACTCAAATGGCTGCCATTGGTGTACATTACCATAAAATGGAAATGACCATTCAAGTTTCCATGGATCCCACATGGACATGATTTTCACTAAGCAAAGTAAGCACACTAACTACCAATCATGAGAGCATCTAGACTGAACTTACAGAATTGGTCAGATTACAAAATTCAGAACTACTGGTATAGCAAAGCATGGACTAAGTGCTGGTTGACAAGCATGGCACAGCATAATACGGCTAGTGTCTAACTAGCTCCAGCATTGGCACAATATCAATTGCATGCCACTGCTTTGCATGTTGCTGTGCCAATGCCTACCAAGCACTTACATGGCACATAAAATGCAAGTGTCAGGCCAGGATGCAGAACTTCAGTCTTATGTCAAATAACTTTTCGCAAAACAAATCTAGAAGAGAAAAACTCAAGTTCTTTAAGGATTTTTTCCCTAGAGGTTTGGATTTCTTGTATGTATATGATTAAATTTCATGACCCAATGATAAAAAATTGGTCGTGGGTGAGGCAATCAATAAAGTATACTTCAATTTACCAGAATGAGATATTGTCACAGTGGAAGGACTTAAATCCCAATTTAAATTGTCATGTGGAGGGATTATCTCATAATATTTATCATAGTGTTTTCATCCCAAGGAACTCATTGTAGTGTATGTATGTATATCACAGCTTAGGTAAAAGTGACGAGGCAATACCTAACTACCTTTTTCATTGGGTCATGTTTAGTTTATGTTTTTAGCACATTGGACCATATTTGGTACATATCTGCACAATAGGAACCAAATAAAGATTTTTATTGGATATATGATACATGATCATCTAGAATATAAGCGAAATATTATGGAATATAACAAAAGCCACCAGCTGCACTAGATGAATGACAAGGTGAGGTTGATATTAACTCAACCCCAGTTTCAGTGTGAAGCAAAATTTTCCTTAATGCGTACAAGTATTACCTTTTAGATAACCAACAGCCTTGCCAAACAATTCCTTAGGCACTTCCAGTTGTTCAAATGTGCTGGGCCTGATAAAACAAGAATATATAATTAAATGCAGCCTAATGTTTCTGTAAATAAATAATTTTAAGGATAATTATATTAATAAATTGTGATAATCTTCAAGAAATGCCACTAAGATTACTCACTCCATCAATGTTATAGAGTCACCTTCCTGTACAGATATGTGAATGATTTCTCCTCAACAAAAACTCCTGTGTCACATGGAAAAAGAATGAGTAACTATATCATCCTTTCTTAATCAGCTTCATGAGTTTTCTTTCATTTTTTGCAAACTTTGTTCAAAAAATGGAAAGCCTCTTTACATTTTAAAATGAAAAATTAAATTCCACGCCAGATATCAATAAACTCCAGTCCTAGAAATCACTGGTGCAGCCTAATCATGAGTACATCTATGTTATTTTATACCAATTTGCAAAAGGACCTACTCCAACTGCTTTGGAAACTTTTGAATAGAACAATCCTGATTATTGTAACAGTTAGAACCTTGGAAGGTTCTAGTTTTTAAGTGTTTCCTCTTTTTTTTCCAATGAAGAGTTACATATGACTTCTTTAACCAAGGATTTAAATCCCTATACTGGGACCCATCCTGCTCTAGGGTCGGGTGGGTACAGTATTGGGATAGCATGGGATGGTATAGGACAAGGTATGCCATATTGACCATACTATACCATTTTAGTAAAGTATTGATACAATATCAAGTTTTGATTTAGTATGAACCGAACCAATTCAAATCGATCTATGTTGTCTGATAACAACTTGAACAGCTTGGAGCTAAATCGTACTGCTCAATACCAAGTAGCTAAAAGTGAAAAAAGAATAACACCCTATCTTGGTATAAGATGCATACCATGCCGATAAGTAATGTAACAGCTTTGCACACCTTGGCACAAGATAAACAAGAGTGGATCAAAAACAACCATTAAAAACAAGAATGAAGAGAAAAAATAAAAAAAAAAATTTTTTAAAAAAAAAATCACTATGCTAAGATGCTAAGTTGTCCCAAGTGTTAGGATAGAACCATCCCAATCCATTCGAGCCAAGACCAAGACAACTTAGTTTGGATGATAAGCTATAAGTGCAAAATTGATTGCTGCTGTAACAGTTAACTAGAGAGTTGCATAATCAACTTTTAAAAAGAAAGAAAGAAAGAAAGAAAGGAAGAAATAATTAAAAGAGCAAAGATCTATACTGCCTTGGTAAACTTTCCCCATCAATAATAGAGTAAAATGCCAATGTGCCTTCTATAATTTAGTTCTCATTAACAAAACCAGTCTAATTACTTCCATAAGGAAGACCTTGATATGATTTATGTGTTCTACAGAACAAAATAATTAAGCTTTCAATAGATTAATAATACAAACATATTAAGCATTTCAATACATGACTCTGGACTTTATAACAGCTGACTTTGCACAAAATTGACTGAATAAAGAATTTGCTTATTATGCTGTTCCAATATAATCAAAGCAATGTATCAGAGCATTCAACAAAACCTTTTGAAAATCTATCTTTGAATCATTATAAGACCAAGATCATAAAAAAGACAAAATTTAAGAACTTCTTAGTGACCAACCCAGACCTCATCTCCTTCATTAGGAGGGGAAATTAGATTTTACAAACCCTTAACAACAATGAAAAAGACTTGTGATTTGAATTGGCATCAGCTGACCATGAAGAAATGAGAAAGGCAAGAAAGAAATATGGTCTTTTCAGCATATCTTATCCTTTGGCATATCTTTCAGTAGTTTCATATCTTACTATTCTAGTTTATAAAAAAAGTCAGCAAATTCAAGTACAAGTTCTGTACCAGCACAATCACAATACAGTATACTTTAGTCCTCGGCCAGAAGTTACAAGCCCTTTAATAAATTCACAAGTCAAATTTAACTCCTCCGAAAGCCATAATCTGTGCTTAACTTGTATGACGAAGAAAGCAAGAAATCCAGACATGCACCTTAAACACCACATAAAAATTAGTTACGACTAATGCTAAAATAAAACAAAATAAAAAATGCCAATTTACTTCAAATAATCTTTGAGAAAAGAACACTTACCCTGAACAAGGATCATGCAGATCAGAGGTCTAACCTTCATCCAATTACCAGCTTTTGGACAGCAAATGCATTAGACAAACAAAACTTTCTACTCTAGCTATGGTTTGGATAGTATTTATCTTGCTTTATGCAATATTTTGCAAACATCCATTCTAAGATAAGGAAATTAAATTGTTCGTCAGGATCTACTTTTATGTAGATAATTGTGATCTAGATAGTCACTCTAAACCATTTACCTTAAAGTGGATACAATGGAACTAATTATACAAATATGGCATCAAAAAGTATAAATTATTTATTCAATATACATATAACAGTACAAGACAGTGTCAGCTAAGACCGCCACCAAGCATATAGAACATTAACGTGAGTATCCAACTGATTGTTTGATGATAAATTGGAGATCTAGTGTTCGGAAAAGATCATAATGTTCTGGATACATACTCTCAATAGCCTCATCAGTACGAAATCTTTCAGTTATCTTGTTACCAGTATCAACATCCCGAAGTTCCACCTATCAAAGCCAGTAAACTAAGATATAGGTTCAGTTGATTTAAAAACAATAACTAACGTATAAAAAAAATGTGGGACTATTGTTTAGAAAGTCAAACAATCTCATGCTAAAAATGACAAAATAAGTCTCGCCAATCTTCCATAATGCACCAATTTTAAGAAGTAAATATTAGTTAACAATTTTACTACTTAATGAAATAACTCCTAAAGATTCTACATATTTCAATCTTGAAAGCATTGATTATTACTAAAAACCAACTTGTTCTTCAATATAAACTGGGGTCGTGAGGGGTTAGGTCTGCCTAATCAGCCAAATCCTGCTGAGGACAAGGTTTGCCTAATGTCATGGTGGCCTCATGGTGGATTGTCTCCTACTCAAGGGGGGACACCCATGGCCTGAGTCCGACGCAACTCTATTATCTTTAGTGAAGAACGAACCACATGACTAATACTATGACACATACTAGGCCAGGCTTGTATCACAAACTCAAAGCTAAAAAAGCTTAAGATATTAGGTGGAGACAACATATGGCCATTCTATAAAGAAATATGGAAGGCTGCAGTGCCAAAGAAAGCTAGAGTCTTTCCTTTGATCGCCTTGAGAAATAGGTTGCACATAGGAGAAGTTCCAGCAAAGAAAGATTGGGGAACTCATCTCAACTATCCCACGTGTGGTCCTAATATTGAAACAACAACTCATTCATTTATTAAATGTAAGCTTCTAGTTCTCCTTCAAATTGTATCTCAAGTTGAAATGATGACCGCCTACCCTTCAAGTTTTTTGGACTACCTGGAGATCTAAGACGGTTCACTCATTGATGAGGAAAGCATGGGACCAAGATGTCATTGCTCTGTGCAGGAATACCTGGCTTGAGAGGAATTCTTGAATTTTTCTAAGGAAGAAATCTTCAATTACCTAAGTCTTTCATAAAACTCTTCAAACATTTCAGCTTTGGGTATTCTTGTGCAAATACAGAGCAAGAGCCAGCCATCAAACCATCTCAAGTATTCTAGCTTGTTTTAAGGCAAAAGGCTCCTTATTGGATTCTCTAATATTATCATTTGTTGTTGTGCACTCTTTTATTTGAAACTCTCCTTGTAACTTACCTAGAAACTTTCTTATCCCTGTCTCTATCCATTCCTTACTCCTATAAACCCATGTGGCAACCCTTTATCAGCCGATGTCGACGGCATGAAGCAGCCCAACACTAGTTCCTTTGTTTTTGCCAGATAAAAGCAAAACATTCACCGACCCAACACATTATCACCACCTTTATCCCTTATCATGTTTGATCTACTTTTGTCATGATTTGACACTATTGCATTAATTACTAACAGTTCATCTTCGTATCCACATCAAAAAGTCAAGCTAGTCAGACACTCACTAGATACCAACCATCATTAATGCTGTGAATGCTGAAAGCCAAGTTGATGGACATCGCATCTCTCACTGGAAACATATAATCAAGTGGAACTACAATATTGTTGTTAGGCAAGAAATGGTGGCATATGATTATCTTTCATAATATTGGCAACCAATCACAAAGAAGTTGTCTCAGGTGATAATTAGTTGGAGTGCACACATAAACAATTTTTTCGTTATATTACCTTAAAAAAGTTATTCATTTGCCTCAAATATTCAAGTCAATAAAGCTCATTATTAAGTTTACCACAAAAGAAAAGACAGGAAGTTTTGAAGAATGGAAAGGCACATAATCATTAGCATAAAGTTAGTAGATAAATGAATAATGCTAAAATAACAGGATGAATTACCTTAAGGTTATTTTCAGACCAGGTCCTGATATCATCTACCAATTATCCAGCTCAAGCGAAAAAATGGAAAAGAAACAAGTATATGAAATTTAAAATTTTAAATGGATATAATTATGAGCCAATCAACCAAATTAAAGAATCAAATGAACGGATATTATTTCCAGAAAGGAAACTGACTAAGAAATTATTGCATTGCTAAGCAAAAAACAATTAAATGACTTCAAAAAACAATAGCCTACACTCAGCACAAGTAACATCAGCAGTTACTAGTTTCCACAGCAATTACTGAAGAAACAAAATACACGTTGTCAGCCACATCAATTTTTAAACGTGATGAAGTAAATCGATAATAGATAACCTGTATGGTGGCTCCTCCCCTTCCATGCTGCGTGTGTTGTGCTTTTAGTACCTATAGAAGCCAGAATAACCCAAAATGGAGACAACAGTCAATTGCAATAGCAACAAACTAAATAGCTCCTACAAATTTATGATCACACAAAATTAGCCCTTGATGATGATACCTGATAAATACGCCCTTTATTGATGGAGCCCACACAAGCCCGTCAGTAATGAACTTTATTAATGAACACATAGCTGAAAAGTTTTGAAGCATTAAAAGAGATGTGAATATAATTCCAAACCTTTTCTTTGTATTACATTTCCAAGTCTCACCTACATAATGCCAAGCTAGCGTTATAATGCAGTACAGCTTTAGCAAAGATTAAAAATATATTTATAAAAAAATATAACATATCTCAAATAAACAGCCCATGCGCTGAAGAGTAAATCAACATCCCGGATAGAAAATAGGGTATCGACCGTCATTTTCATCAAAGGAAAAGAAAAAGAAGAAGAAGAGGGTCAACATATAAACCAAGAATGAGATACGGAGACCCTGATCAGATAATTCTTCAATAATGCAAGCCCCGATCACCATACTAATCATCCACAACGAATACCGATCCACGAAATAATCCACTAAACGAGAACAAGGGGATTCATAAAGGGGGGAGAGGGGATGAAAGCATTACATCGGAACCCAGAACTTTAGCGCCTCGGGTTTGGATGGCCGCCCACGGCACGGCGAGTGTGGCCCGGCGAAGGGATCCATCAAGTGTTCGATTTAAAGGCTCGGCGGGTCCGCGAGCGAGGGTCGTTATCGGAGAAGAGGAGGAAGGAGGAGGTCGAGCGAATGGGACGAGAGCCCGCAGCAGCCGCCTTGTTGCGGACTGCATCGGATCGGAGGATGGGCAGCGTTCGAACTCCAACACCCCCAGACTAAAACCCAGGCCGTCTGTTACGCGCGCCTCCCCTCTCTCGCGCGGTCTGGTCGCGTGAAATTAAGGGGAAGGACGGACGGTTGCGATCACTCCATTAAAGATAAGTGAAACGAAAGAACCGCCGTTGGATTTCTCCTTTTAATTTAGAGGACCATCGGTTTGAGGTTTCTTTTCCTTTTTTTTCAAAAATATACTATCGTTCTCAAACTTTTTTTTTTCTCCTCAACCAATTGTAATCCTAAAACTTTTGATTATTATAATTTAATTCCTTATATTTAAAAATTTCTAATATTTCATTACTTTGAATTCATTAAAATTGATAGCATTCAAATCAATCTACATATTTATGTTAGGTTATATGCTAGATATGCTATCAATTTTAATTATTTTTAAACATCAAAAATATAATATTTTTAAAATATAAAAAACTAAATAATAAAAATTAATAGTTTAAGAAATAAAATAAATTTTGAATAAAATTGATATGCCCTCAAAATTAATGAAATCAAATACTTATGATTTTTATCATGTCAATATATGTCTCTCTACACTTTTTTTTCTTATCTACTTTTTTTACAACTTGGGTAAATTTGTATCCATATTTGTCCACTCTTCTTCAAATTTGAACTTCATCACAAGCTACAGTGATGATAGCACTTTTATTTAATTTTTAATTTTTTGTTTTTTTGTTTTAATATTAAACATCCTTGCAAGCTAAGCCTTCTTCCCTATTGAAATTGATTACAATAAAGAGTTGATGAATCAAACTTTTCTTAGCAAAAGCTTTTATGGTGCAAAAAAATAATTAAACTATTTAAAAAGACAATTAAGATTAAATGCGAAGGAAATGGAGTTATCTTATACTAGGCATTAACATGCTTGATTTTAACTTTAAAAAAAATCATTCACTTCTTTCCCTCACAAAATAAATGATCAACCTTGGCAAGAAAAAAAAAAAAAGCACAACAACTTTATTAAAAAAATAATTTTATTTTATAAGCCTTCCCATAATCATTAGTGTTAAATCAAATTATAACTTCTTGCCAGAGAACATATATATATATTGCATTTTCTCTTTTTCATAGTTGTTTCTTTTCATGAACTATAAGATTGTAATCCTAAAACTTTTGATTATTATAATTTAATTCCTTATATTTGAAAATTTCTAATATTTCATTACTTTGAATTCATTAAAATTGATAGCATTCAAATCAATCTACATATTTATGTTAGGTTATATGCTAGATATGCTATCAATTTAATTATTTTTAAACATCAAAAATGTAATATTTTTAAATATAAAAAAACTAAATAATAAAAATTAAAGTTTGAGAAATAAAATAAATTTGGATAAAATTGATATGCCCTCAAAATTAATGAAATCAAATACTTATGATTTTTTTCATGTCAATATATGTCTCTCTACACTTTTTTTATCTACTTTTTTTACAACTTTGGTAAATTTGTATCCATATATGTCCGCTATTCTTTTTTTTTTGGTACAAACGGATGATCACACCACTCTAGGGTGACTCAAACCTAGACTATCATAATACAAAAGAAGGTTCAAAACTGAAGGACAACAATCACCGGGCTTTCAGCACCAGAAACCAGAATGGTCAACCACCCTAGCGGCGATCCAATCAGCCGCTGAGTTGGCTTCTCTGAAAATATGTCTGATATGTATACTATGAACCCCGTGGAGGAGAAAACGAATATCAGAGATCAACGGGTTGGACGGCAGCTGATTGCACTGATCCTGACGGAGCCACCGAATCACCTTGAGGGCATCACCCTCGAGGATAATACGATGGGCGCCAAGACAGCGAATAGCACAGGCAACACCCGCCCAAGCGGCATAAAGCTCCGCAAGCGGCACAAAGGAATCGAGGAGACCAAATCCGCCAGCAGAAATCAGAGTTCCATCAGAACTGAATGACATAACCCGCTCCCGCAGATCTACCACGAACACTCCATCAAAGTTAATTTTGACAAACCCTAGAGACGGGGGTTCCCAAGAAATAAAGACCGTTCTCCGGTGCGATGCCGAGACAGCATGGGAATCCCAGTGGCCATGGCTATCAAAATTACAAGCCAAACGATGGGACGTGTACTCAGTAGATAAGGACAAGGCAATCCACACAACCCTGAATGACGGAGTCGGCTCCTAGGTAAAGACAATCCGATTCCGGGATAACCAGATTTGGTAAGCAATGTAAGCCATTGTCGAGCCCTGCTTGCAACTGCCTCTCCTAACATCCTGCCTGATCAAGTCAAGAAAGGATAGACAAAGAGAAGATGAAGCAACAACCCAAGGCCGGTCGCTAGCAATCTCCCAAATATGCCTAGCTCTAAGACAAGTGAAGATGGCGTGATCCACCGCTCCTCGTCAAGGCCACATATCGGACATGTAGGCTGAATCCCCAGGCCACGTCTAGAAAGCACGGAGCAAGTAGGAAGACAATTCCGTGCAACCTTCCATAGAAAGAGACGAACCCTAGGGTGAATGGGAAAGCGTCAAATCCAAGCCAAATCAAGCAGCGGGCGGGAAGGAGCTCTGTAAATATGGAATGTCCCTGATAGGAGCGTGCGGACAGGATCGCCTCCTACAGTGATGATTAGCACTTTTATTTATTTTTTAATTTTCTATTTTTTTGTTTTAAATATTAAACATCCTTGCAAGCTAAGCCTTCTTCCCTATTGAAATTGATTACAATAAAGAGTTGATGAATCAAACTTTTCTTAGCAAAAGCTTTTATGGTGCAAAAAAATAATTAAACTATTTAAAAAGACAATTAAGATTAAATGCGAAGGAAATGGAGTTATCTTATACTAGGCATTAACATGCTTGATTTTAACTTTAAAAAAATCCTTCACTTCTTTCCCTCACAAAATAAATGATCAACCTTGGCACGGAAAAAAAAAATACACAACAACTTTATTAAAAAAATAATTTTATTTTATAAGCCTTCCCATAATCATTAGTGTTAAATCAAATTATAACTTCTTGCCAGAGAACAATGAAGAGATGATACTATATATATATATATATATATATATATATATATATATATATTGCATTTTCTCTTTTTCATAGTTGTTTCTTTTCAGTTTTTTTCTTTCTTCTTTTTTTTTTTTTTTTTTGAACTATAAGTTATTTTGATATGACCTATTCCTTGCTTATTTTTAATTGATTTTTTAAAGTTTTATTTATTAGAAATCCAAATGTTCTTAGTTTTATATGTTTTTGCATTATCATTATAGTTAACTAATTTTTTGTTTATCCAAGATGATGATTGTATATGCAATCTAAAAATGAAAGAATATCATTACCATCTTGAAAAATATTCTTAAATTTTCAAATATATATATATATATTTATATGATTAGGACTAGGTTCTCTATGTTAGGTTTTAGAAAAGCGTTAATAATTCAGAATCAATAATAAATTATCTAAATTCATGATCTAAACTATATATAAAAATAAAATCTAAAAATCAAAATTTATTTTCCCAACAACCTCCCCATCTAATCATCAGCCATCAGGTAGGTAAGAAAATGAACTGTTCAAATAACATGATTTTATATTTTATTATAATTTAATTGTTAAAATACAATTAATATAAATCAATATATTTTATAATGTACAAATCATAAATTTTAAAGTAGATTTCTAATTTATACATCTTATTATGTATTTTGTTCCGTCAGTACCACCTTAATTCATATGTCTAAAGCCACAAAAGAAATTGCATGTAATTTTTTTTCTTCTCCCAACTAGATTCCACACCCGAAGTATATATATATATATATATATTAAAAATAATTTTTTTTAAAAAAAACCATCTCTACCAAAACTTCACCCCCACATCCATTCACTTCCTCCCTCGCTCCATGGTCGTGTCCCCTTTCCCTATCCTCGTCTTCCTCTGGGTCGCCTCCGCCTCCTTTCCTCGATCCTCGGCCGCCGCGACGGCGACGGCGACGGCACCGCCTCTCTGCCCTCGCCTTCCTCGACGCCGTCAGATCGCAATGCCCTCTTTGGATCGAGCCGTCTTCGCCTCTCGGGGTCGGGTTTCGCTTTCCTCCCTTGCATATGCTTCTATCTATGCACAAAATCTCTGCTTTTGTGGAAAGATTTCGATTCTCTTTCTGTGCGATTTTTTTCTTTTCTTTTCCTCCGTAGGATCGCGTCTTGGTCATGTTATTTTTATTTCATTGTTGCTATTTGTTGAAAGTTGGGAGCTATTCGAAGATTTTTTGGGTCGTTCCTATTGTTTTGATTTTGGGGCTTTTATTAACTTGGTGTCACGAGGTTTCTTGGATTGAGGTCTTGGTTTTCTCCCGGTCAAAATTTCATAGGTTCTAACTTTATTTGAATGAGTTGGTGAGAGAATCCCAATCTAGGCATGTGCGTATTTGGTTATCTCGTCTTTAATATTTTTCATGAATGTTAATGTATTTTTTTTGGAAAAATTAGGAGATGGTCCGCTGGCGACGTGGAAATTAAAATTTGCTTCTTGTTCGCCCGTTTGCGTTGCTTCTTTATAGCTGTTAGAGAAGCATACAGATCAATAGTGGTCTCACCAAGGCCTTCTTAATTCTCATCACTATAAAAGGGATTATTGTGATTCTATTCGAGTGAGTTTTATCTAGGAAAAAACATCTTAATAACCCTTGTTTTCTGGATTATGACTGGTTATCTTAATTGTCTATTTGCATCCATATTCTTTAATACATGCAATTCCCTTGTATGCACAGGAAAAATTGAATATTTTGCATGCAGTCTCAAGCTCAATGTTGTGCTTTGAAGTATGAGTGGTTAGTAGAATTCAATGCTTTCGGATGCCATTACTTGCTGTGCAAGGATAAGATCCTAAAACATTTAATTCTAAACTGGAAAATAACTGAAGATAAAATAAAGAAACCGTGAAGCATAATAAAAATTAAAGTGGAGGGGAGAGAACTTGGAAGGAAGACAAGGAGGAAAGAGGGAGATAAGAGTAGACCTGACCCGGATGGTATGGTTTTTAAGCGGATGATCGAAGGTTGCTTAAGCCCATTGAGCCTAGTTGGGCCCAATTTTTTGAGCTCAAATTGGGCTTCGCCCAACATATGAGGATATATAGGTTTGGATCCATATTGATCTTAATTGGTTGAAAACTTTTTGTTTTTCTATTTGGATTAATGAATGTAAAGATATTTGAGCCCCAAGTTGGGTTCAGAATCAGACTTGGTAGCTTAATAAAATTTATCTTAGCATCGTAATTTTAAAAAATTAAAAATTAAAATATTATGTTATAGGCGTTAGAAGATCAAATAGTTCATTTGGATTTGTGGATTAGTGACAAAAGATAATTAAGCCATTTATCAATAATTTTAAAATAATTATTAAATATGATATTTGAGAATTCATAATATGTATTTAAGTATATAGCTAATAATTCATAATATGTATTTAAGTATAGCAGTAATATGAAAATTTTGATTTTTCATTGCCTCTTTACTTGCATTAAATAATTAGCACTATTATTTTAATTTCAATAAATTCAATAAATTAATAATGCTTATGCAGCATATGCATGTATGGTGTTTTCAACTTCAATTTAGTAAAAAAAAAAAAGTAATTATGCAAGTTATTTTAAAAGCATTTTTATGAATTACTTGAATATCATATGTAAGTCAAATTTTTGAATATGAAAATGGGTCATCTACAGTCAGCTATGTTATGACATAATAATGTGATATGATATGATGGCATATAGACATGAGATTAGTATTACAACCCTTTCTCCATCGGGGATACATATATGAAAGTAATACTTTGTGTGGCCATAGCATGGAACCACAATGTGTATGCAACCAGATGAATGTAAATGTTAATGGACTTGGCTATGATGACTTTAAAAGTTTTGAAACTGAATTTCAAACACAAAATGGCATAATTTTTCAACGCAATCCAAGAATGTTTGTAACATCCAATATCAAGAGGACATGTATGGCTTAACATATAAATTTCTCCACTCTTCTAGTATTATTCATATAAATATTCTATATACATCAGCCGGTGTTATTCCACAACTTGGTTGTTTTCTGTTTAATATGGTACTAAACAACACTCTGCTGACTTTTCCTTTTGTATTCTGTTGAAAAGATACTATTATTAAGAAGTGGAGGAGATATCAAAAGGGGTTGGTTCTATGGACAACTGGGATTTCTACCAGGACCACCGTATAACAAGTAAACGCCCGAGTTGTCATCAGCAGTCTCGCCAATAGTCAAGTTATAGCAATTGGGCTGTTGACGAATCATGTCCAATTTGGTAGGACGTTGCAGAGCCCAGGCCGAATCAAGATATTGAATTTTTTTGATTTCGCTTGCTAGCGCATAATTTTCTTCCGGAAAATGGCCGCTGCCCATCTTCGTAGTTGTGTGAGGATCTGATCCTGCCGTCAAGGTACTAACCGTCCCTCCCCATAATATAAAGTTGGCACCGTCGCCCAAATTCGTAAAGAGGCTATTAGGAAAGTAACCCACCATCTCATCCTCAAATGCGAGCCACCAATTCTTCGTGCTGGCATCCTACGCATACATTTAATTATAATTATTTATAATAGAAAACCTTTTGATATAAAAATCATGCATGCATGTTTTCACCTGATGAATTGCTAGGTAAACTACAAAATTAACCTCTGTAATTAGGGGTTGTGTCACTTTGGTCCTTAAACTTTAAAAAGTTATAAAAATAATTCTAAACTTTCTATTTTGTATCACTTTGATCCCTACCGTTAAATAGGAAAGACACAATTTATTTTTATCCTATGTGACAGTATTCGTAGCGGCAAATATGGCATCCAAGTGACAAAAATAAATTTAAAATCCATAACTAACCCGTTAACCTATTATTTAATAATTTAAAAAAATATAAAAAATAAAAATAATCTCCCCCTAATTTGCCCTGGGGGAGCGTAGTGGATAAAATAAATGACGTCTTCTCTATTTAACGGTAAGGATCAAAATGATACAAAACTGAAAATTTAGGATTATTTTTATAACTTTTTAAAGTTCAAGGACTAAAGTGATATAACCCTCTAAGTACAAAGGTTAATTCTATAGTTTAACCTAATTTTTAATATATAATTACTTTATAAATGAATTAATATTAAGTATGTTGTATAAGTTATATATTTTGTATGCATTTTATATAGGTTATATGGAGTACACAAATTATATGGATCACATGGGTCACACAGGTTATATAAGTTAAATAGGCTTTACGGGTTATATCGTATAACTCATGTAATACATGGGTATAAAGTTTGGATTTATATTTATTAATGAACAGATTGAATTCAAATTGATCCATTTGTTATTGTATTTTAAAATTTATTTAATTTATTAATAATTCATTAACATGATTTGCCACCCTTACTTTCAGCACCTTATTTCAATCACACATAGCATAAACTTTTACTCCTTTCCTTTTAAATCTTGCGTCACAGCACAAATCATCAATATCTTACCAATATCTAAACCATGTCTCCAACTCACATCCTTTCCTGATCTTTTGTCACATTATCCTTGTGCATCTTGATCACAATGAGATCAATTAAGCAATCCCATTACTAAGCACATCTTCCACCCACTTCTCAAAGTCCAGTTAAATGCTTGAGTTTGCTTGAATAAAATTAAACCAAAGATATGAATTGGGACTTGTCTCAATGATCATACACTTTCGCTTAGCAATCAAAGACACTTGGTTCAAGTTTTGGATGATATTTTTATGAATATCTATACCTAAATTATTATAGTGTCAATGGATTCTCCTCTCTCTCTCGCTCTCAAAAAGGATTGGACCAAATATCTCTTGGCACCAACTAATAGGCTAAGCTCTGCTTCTTGGTGGTGCCAAATGCCTGTATTGCTTATAATATATAGTGTCGTTCAATGCTACTTTGCACCTACTTTGGTGATAAAACAATACTTCTTGTGAGAATTTTCTAAATCCAGTGGAATGGAACCCAAAAGTCTGTGGACTGGCTTTGCCGTAATGTTGCCATAGCATAGCTTGTTATTTAAGAAGAATATAAACTTCATGGCTGGACAACAAAGTCAATGCTTAGAGCACCAAGTTGACGAAGTTGGCCAATAATGTTTCTGTTGATGCTCGATAACTGGAATCAGACGTCGAGAATAATGCTGACTACTGATGTGGTCTTTTTCGGAACGGATGACCTACAAGAAGCTCCGGTACCGGAGAAAGCTCCGATAGGGACCATCCGACGATCAAGTCAGCAACCGAGGTCACAACCGAAAGGAAGCTTGAAGAAGTCCTCCGAAAAGAAAGAAGACCCCAGGGGTCGGAGTGCCCCTTAGGGTTTAGGAGTGTGTAAGGGAATGTGAGTGTGAATGTGTGGATACTTGTGCTTACATGCCTTGATTCTGAACTCTCTTACCTTTTATAGGCCTTTGACCCGTCTGGGGATTAGCCACGTGAAGTTTTGTGAAAAGGAATGTCTGCAGGGCATGTGGTAATTACGTGAGTAGAGGCTAGTCGGTGGGCTCTGTCCCATCGAAGACATGGGCCTGGCGGTTGGTGGGCTTGGTCCCATCAACTGCACGAGTTAGGCGATAGTTGAGCCTAGTTGTGTCAGGCTACATAGGTCAGATAGTAGGTGGGCCTGGCGATGGTCAGGCGGTAGATGGGCCTAATTATGTCAGGCGGTAGATGGGACTGGTAGGGGCAGTAGGGGCCGACTTGGAGAAGTCGGGGCCGCAGGGGGCCGACTTGGAGAAGTCGGGGCCGCCTCAGCCGACTTAGAGGAGTCGGGGCCGCAGGGGGCCGACTTGGAGGAGTCGGAGCTATCTCGACCAGCTTGGAGGAGTCGGAGCCGCAGGGGGCCGACTTAGAGAAGTCGGGGCCGCCTCGGTCGATTTGGAGGAGTCAGGGCCGCAGGGGATTGACTTGGAGAAGTCGAGGCTGCCTCGGCCGACTTGGAGGAGTTGGGGCCGCCTCTGCCAACTTGGAGAAGTCAGGGCCACCTCGGCCGGCTTGAAGAAGTCGTGGCTGCAGGGGGCCGATTTGGAGGAGTCGGGGCTGCCTCGGTCGGCTTGGAGGAGTCGGGGCCGCAGGGGGCCGACTTGGAGAAGTCGGGGCCGCCTCAGTCGACTTGGAGGAGTCGGGACAAGCGTGTCCATCAGCTTCCGCTCACACCATTGGCCAATTTTGCCATTATTGTCCACGTGGCACCACCGGCCACATCAGATACCCCCGCTCCTGAGCGCAAGGGGCCATGCGTCCGTTGACTTTTGGGCGAAAGGAGCGCAAAAATTGGAAATAATTGCAAGCTTTCACGCGCCCTTAATTGCCGGAAGTGCGGCACGCTCTCCCAAGTGATGTCGCTTCAAAAATTTTCATAATCAAGCAAAAAGGTAGGGGATAACGTCAGCGCCGGGCGCACCGAGAAAGCGCCTCTCGAGAGATGGGAAAAAGGCGAGCACCATCATTATTTTACTGTTCCCCATGCCTTGTAATTGGCTAGAAATCCCGCTCCCTGGGTAGAACCGAGGTGTTGTACCTCAAGCGCTGGCGGGATTGTCGATAGCTGGATACTTCAGGCAACGACAGTAGGCCACGTGGCGAGGTCTCGGGCAAGGCGATTCAAAAATGTGGTATAAAACCGCCCCTTGCACCCAAGAGAGACCTTTACGCCATCACTGTCTTCTTTATTGTTCTTCCTCCTCTGAGCTCTGAGTCCTTGAAGCCCGAAACCTTCAGTCTTCGTCTTCCTTCTTAACACCAGGTCAGTTCCCCCTTTTGCTTCCTCTTCTTAAACCCATAGACCGTCGCGCCATTAGGGAGGGTAAGAGACCCATGGTGAGCTCTCCTTGTTCTTATGATGATGAAGACGATGTCCCTCTGGTTCGCCGCATGCCCCGGTCGGTTGGCGGAATCACCATCCGCGACCGCTTGACGGCAGATCCTCTGGCTCCAACCCGGCCGGCCCCTCCTCCGGCGGCCAGCCCCGATTTGGCAGGGTTAGGGGGGTGGCTTCCACCATAACCCCGAAGAGATAGAAGACCTTAGGAGTAGGTATAGGGTTCCCAGTTTCATCAGGTTGTCCGTGCTAGGGCCCAAGGACAGAGTAAACTCTGATCTACCTGGTCAGGTTGCTCTGTACGAGGAGCTCTTTAGGTGCATACTGCATCTCCCTTTTCATCCTTTCTTCTTAAACCTACTAGATAGACATAGGTTAGTTCCCATGCAGTTGACTCCGAACTCGATTCGGATCATTTGTGTGTTCGTCGTCCTCTATTTTTTCCAGGGCTCATAGGCTAGACTTTCCCTGTTCTGAGCCTTCTACAAGCTCCGCCACCATAGCGAGGATGCGTGGTGGGTTTTTACTGCTAGGCCGGGCCGGGCCCTGCCTCTTCGTCTCCCCTCTAAAGTCAAGGGATGGAAATCCCTCTTTTTGTATGCCCATGTGGAAGGAGTGAGGGCCGATTAGAGAGAACCCGATGTCGGCCCCAACAAAAACTCTGCCGTGGACGAGAGGGATCAAGAGCTCTTTGACCGCCTGACGTCCTCTGAGATCCCCTCCTACAAAGAGTTACTATTCGAGGATAATTTCTATGAGGCCGAGCTGGCTTCGGCGGTTGATGAGCGCGAGACCCATCCTTCTCGTTTCCGGCTTGGTGCTTTCTTTTACTGACTGTTGATTCTGTGCAGCGATGAAGGTGCCCGCCGAGAAGCTAAAGGCGGCCTTACGCAAGAGAAGGCAGGAGGCTAGCGAGGAGGTGAGGCCGGTGAGGAGGGCGCGAAGCAAGGCCCAAGTCGAGCCAGCCCAGGCCTCAGAGACTCCTGCAGAGGTGCCTTCAATAGCAGCGGCGACTCCCGCGGAGGAGCCGAGTAGGAGGACACCAGAAGAGGCGCTGGTGGGTGGAGCGGCTCCTGATCTGGCCGAGGTGGGAGAAGAGGAGGGGGGCCAGTCGGCCCCACCTGTTAATGCTAAGGGAGAGGCCCCGGCCGCCGATGAGTCAACGGTAGTGGAGCTGGATCCCAAGGCCGGGACCTCCGCCGCCACGAAGCCTGCCGAGGCGGGGCAGGCAGGATATGAGAGCGAACCTTCGGCTCCTCCTGAGCTGGAGACGGAAGAGACTCCCCCGACGGCCGGAGAGGGGGAGGCGATGAAAGCGACGGGAGACGCCGAGGTAGAGCTGGCAGGTGAAGGTGGGGCCGAGCCAGAGGACTCGCCGCCGCCAAGCACATGTTCCACAATCCGGCGGGCGGTCGGGAAGGTGCCAGGGCGACCCCCATGGCCGGCGACTAGGCTTTCTTCCATGGAGGATGCCGGGCAGGTGGAGCACCTGCTGGGGAGGTTGCAGCTGCCGCCATTCCGCGCGCAGCTGCATCAACAGACCGTCGCCAGGGTCCTCGACACGACTTACGTGTCGGTGCTCCAGGTAACTTTCATTTATATTTCCTTTTACGCTGACTTGATATGACACATAGCTGACGAGTCGATTTGTGCATATGGCCAATAGAGTCCTCGCCCTCCATGAGTCAATGATTCGGACGTGCGACTCGGCCGTACGCTCCTAGGAGAGGGTGGTGAAGTTCCGAGGTCGATGCGATGAACTAACTGAAAAGTTTATCCAAAAACTGGAGGAGGCCAAGGCCCGGGAGAATGACTTGGGCGGCACACTCCTCGCAGCCAAAGTCGACCGGGATGAGTGGCATGTTCGGTTCAAGGAGGCAGAGAGCAAGGCGGCAATTGAGCATGGCCGAGCTTTTGCGGTCGAGGCCAAGTTGGCCGTCGTCTCAGCTAGACTGGAGTCGGTCGAGGAGAGGATGGAGGAGCTGATTCACCAACTCAAGGATGCCGAGGGCCGGGCCAACACAGCGGCAGTAGAGACTAAGGCTGCCATGGGGAGGGCCGCCAAAGCGGAGATGGCGGCACGCGAGGCAGAGCAGCAACGGCTGAAGCTGTGGCCCAAGTTTGGGACACCGGGGCCCGGGCTGAGGAGGCCAAAAGACAAGCCTGGGGAGCTAAAGTACGAGTCCGGGAAGCCGAGGCCCGGGCTCAAAACACCATCGCAGAGTTCCAAGGGTCGCCAGAATTTGAGCAAGAAGTGATCGAGGCCAGCATCGACGCTTATGCACAAGGCTTCAACCAATGCAAGGTGAAGGTGTCCGAGGTCTTTGGAATTAGTAACTCCGATCTTGAAGCCATCCAGCCCGGGGACCTGGACGATGAAGGGTCGGACAGGGACGTGGCTAGCAAAGAGTCGGGGCCTGGCGGACCCTAGATTAGGAACTCTTTTGTATCATTTTCCTTTTCTTTTTGTAACCGACTTCAAGTCGGACTTTATAATTACCGAAGATATCAATGAAAAAGGAAAGTATTTTGCTTAAAGAGTTTCTTCTCATTCTTCACAACTGCTCCACGCATATGTAGTGCCACCGTGATTCCGATACTTAGGCTCGGTAGGAAACGGCCATTGCTATCCTTGCAGTCCAAACCGGGCTCACAGGGGCCTGCGTCGCCAGCTAAGTCCCTCTCTCTTCATTCACCCGGCCGGGTGAACATAGTGGGTTACTGCCAGCTGAAGAAGACCTGAACGCGCTTAGGGAGCCTTTTAGGACCGCCTTAGGGGCTTGTAAACTAACCCGAGAGATGGCGTCAATGGGTATGGGGCTGCTAGGGATTTGAACTGACTCGGGACGTCTCTTAGCCGGACTGAGTGGTGTCCCGTTAGCCGCGAGCTTCTTTAGAACTGCCTCAGGAGTTTGTGTGTCGGCTTGAAGGGCAACTTGATCGGGTACGGAGCTGTTAGGGACTTGAACCGACTCGGGGCATCTCCTAGCTGGACCAAGTGGTGTCCCGTTAGCCACAATGCCGATGAGCTCCTTTAGAACTACCTTGGGGGTTTGTGTGCCGGCCCAAGAGGTGACTTGATCGGGTACGAAGCTATTAGGGACTTGAACCGACTCGGAAGCATCTTCTAACCGGACCGAGTGGTGTTCCATTAGTTGCGATGCCGATGAGCTCCTTTAGAACTATCTCGAGGGTTTGTGTGCTGGCCCGAGGGGTGACTCGATCGGGTACGAAGCTGTTAGGGACTTGAACTGACTTGGGGGCGTCTCCTAGCCGGACCGAGTGGTATCCCGTTAGTCGCGATGCCGATGAGCTCCTTTAGATAACAAGTCCTCAGATTCGGAGGTGAGCCAGGTATCGAGTCGAGGAAATCCTTTATTGCCAATCATGAAGGGGATACATTATTGATAGTATTGGCGAAGGTTATCTGCGTTCCAAGTACATGAGATGGGTCGTCCGTTGAGCTCTTCGATCCGGTATGCCCCTCGGTGAAACACCTCGATAACGCAGTAGGGACCTTCCCAGTTAGGAGACAGCTTGCCCCCTTCCATTGGTTTGGATAGCTTGGCCTTCCTGAGGACTAGATCTTCGGGACGGAATACCTTAGGATGCACCCGGGTGTTGTAGTATTTGGCCGCTCGCTGGCAAAAGGTCGCCATCCGGAGCCGCGCTTGGTCGTGTGCCTCATCGATGAAATCGAGGTTGGCTCTCAACAGTGTGGGGTTGTCTTCTTTATTGTAGGACTCCACTCAGGGAATCGGCAAGCCAATTTCGACGGGGATGACCGCTTCGGATCCAAAGACGAGACTAAAGGGGGTCTCACCCATCGGAGCCCTTGGAGTTGTATGATACGCCCACAGCACGCTGAGAAGCTCCTCCACCCACCGGCCTTTGGATCCATCCAGTCGAGTTTTGAGTCCCCGAAGGATTGTGCAATTCATGACCTCGGCCTCCCCGTTAGCTTGCGGGTGCCGATGAAGGTAAACCGATGGCAGATGTTTAACTCAGTGCAGAAAGTCTTGAATGTAGCGTTGTCGAACTGTCGGCCGTTATCGGTGATGATGGTATGAGGTAAGCCGAAATGACATATGATAGATTTTCAGAAGAAGGCTTTAACTTTGCTCTTGGTAATCTTGGCTAGCGCTTTGACCTCAACCAATTTGGTAAAGTAGTCGATGGCAATGAGTAAGAACTTCCGCTGGCCTGACGTCGGGGGAAACGGTCCAAGGATGTCCATCCCCCACTGGGCGAAGGGCCATGGGGCCGAGAGCGAACTCAATGAGGCGGATGGCTGATGCTGGATATGTGCGTGTCGTTGACAGCCATCACACTTTTGAACTAGTTTGACGGCATCCTCCCTCATGGTGAGCCAATAGTAGCCTTGGCGGAGGGCCTTTTGGGTTAGCGATCTGCCCCCAGGTGATTTCCACAGATGCCTTCGTGGATTTCTCTGAGGATGTAGTCGGCGTCTGTAGGTCCAACACATTTGAGAAGGGGGTAGGAGAATGACCTTCTGTATAGATATCCATCCAGAAGGGTGAACTTGGGGGCTCTCCACTTGAGCAGCCTGGCCTCCTCGCGGTTGGCTGGGAGGGTGCCGTCCGTGAGGTAGCGGATGTAGGCATCCATCCAAGTCGGCTCCTGGGCAAGCGAGAGGACCTCCTTGCTGTCTTCGATGCTGGGCCTCTCCAGGTACTCGATGTAGGCCTCCCCTATGACATCGCCGACCGAGGTGGCCAGGCGGGAAAGAGTGTCGGCCTTGGCGTTCTCGCTCTGAGGGATGTAGCTGATGCTGAAGTAGGCCAGTGAAGAAGCTAGGAGACAAACCTTATCTAGGTACCGCCCTATGGTGGGGTCTCGCGCCTCATATTCTCCGTTAATTTGTCTGGAGATGAGTTGAGAATCGGTGAAGACCTTAAGATGCTTTACCCTGAGCTCCTGGGCAAGTCTCACCCTAGCCAGCAGGGCTTCGTACTCAGCCTGGTTGTTCGTAGCTTTGAAGAGGAGTCGAAGGGCATACTCCACCTTCTCGCTCCTTGGACTTGCGAGGATGAGGCCAGCACCGCTCCCTTGGGAGTTTGAGGCACTGTCCATATGAAGGATCCAAAATTTTCCTATATCATCAAGCTCAGCGTCGGGTTGTTCCACGGGAGTTTCTTCTGCTTGCTCCTCTGCCCAAGTGCACTCGATCAGAAAATCAGCCAGGACTTGGGATTTTAGAGCCGGCTTTGCCTGGAATGAGAGGTCGAATTCTTCCAACTTGATCGCCCATTTGGCAAGTCGGCCCAAGGTGTCAGGACGATCCAGTATGGCTTTAAGGGGTTGGTCCATGAGCACTATGATAGGATGAGCATGGAAGTATGGTCGGAGACGCTGGGCGAAATGATCAGAGCAAAAATAATCTTCTCTGTCCTGGAGTATTTAACCTCAGCGTCGTGGAGCACCTTGCTCACATAGTAGACGGGCTTCTGGGTTTGTCGATGTCGAGGCGCACCAAGATGGAGCTGACAACTTCTGAGGAGGTGGCAAGGTACAAGAAGAGACTCTCCCCGTCCCTTGGCTTTGACAAGAGTGGCAGGAAATATAGAAACGCCTTCAATCCTCCGAAAGCTTTCTGGCAGTCTTCCATCCATTTGAACCCGTTCACCTTGCATAGGGCTTTGAAGAAAGGTAGACACCTCTCGGCTGACTTAGAAAGAAATCGACTGAGGAACACCACCTTTCCAGTAAGCCGCCGCACCTCCTTTTTGTTGGTCGGTGGGAGATGCCTCCCAGGATAATTGATGGAGGCATCCTGAGCCTGTGTCACCACCATTGTTGATGGAGAGGGAGAGGAAGAACTCGTAGACAAATGTTATAGAGCTCGTCTTGTTTCATGGCCCCTCCCCCTACCTGGCGCGCCAATCTGTTGACGCTCGATCACTGGAACTAGACATCGGGAACAATGCCGACTGATGGTGTGGTCCTCTCCAAAACAGATGACCTACAAGAAGCCCCGGCACTGAAGGAAGCTCTGGTAGGGACCCTTCAACAGTCAAGTCAGCAACCGAGGTCATAGCCAGAATAGCCAGAATGAAGCTTGAAGAAGTCCCCGAAAAGAAAGAAGACCCCAGGGGTCAGAGTGCCCCTTAGGGTTTAGGAGTGTGTAAGGGAATGTGAGTGTGAATGTGTGGATACTTATGCTTACTTACCTTGATTCTGAACTCTCTTACCTTTTATAGGCCTTTGACATCTGTCTGGGGATTAGCCATGTGAAGTTCTGTGAAAAGGAATGTCTACGGGGCATGTGGTAATTACGTGAGTAGGGGCTGGTCAGTGGGCTTTGTCCCATCAAAGACATGGGCCTGGGTTGGTGGGCTTGGTTCCATCAACTGCGCGAGTCAGGCAGTAGATGGGCCTGGCTGTGTCAGGCTGCATAGGTCAGATAGTAGGTGAGCCTAGCGATAGTCAGACGGTAGGTGGGCCTGGTTGTGTCAGACGGTAGGTGGGCCTCGTAGGGGCCGCATGCGGCCAATTTGGAGAAGTCGATGCCGCCTCGGTTGACTTGGAGGAGTCGGGGCCGCAGGGGGCCGACTTGAAGAAGTCGGGGCCACCTCGAGCGACTTGAAGAAGTTAGGGCCGCAGGGGGTCGACTTGGAGAAGTCGAGGCCGCCTCGGCCGGTTTGGAGAAGTCGGGGCCACAGAGGGCCGACTTGGAGAAGTCGGGGCCGCCTTGGCCGGTTTGAAGAAGTCGGGGCCGCCTCGGTCGGTTTGAAGAAGTCGGAGCCGCATAGGGCCAACTTGGAGAAATCGGAGCCACCTCGGCCGACTTGGAGGAGTCGGAGCCGTAGGAGGCCGAGTTGGAGAAGTCGAGGCCGCCTCGGCCGACTTTGAGGAGTCGGGGCAAGCGCGTTCGTCAACTTTCGCTCATGCCGTTGATCAATTTTACCATTATTGTTCATATGACACCACCGGCCACATCAGTTTTCAAGAACCTGTAGCTCAGTGAGTAGATGGCATCTCAAATAGGACTAGTGCGAGAAGAGTGGGTCAAGAATGCCTGCATGCCATTCAGCACGCAAGCTACAATGTCACCCGTCACAGCATTTGGATGCAGATTGGTTTGGCTTTTGGTGCCGTTTTAAATTCCCATTGGGGATGGAAACTGAAAGCAAGAAGCTCAAAATGGAAGGCTGTTGCACCCATCTGAAGTCTGCCTCACACCAACCAGTCCACCATGAAGAAAAGAAACAAGCAGTGGAGACAGGCACCCTCACGAGGTATTCTACCATAAGATGGTATTCCCTGAGATTAATCAAGAGGCCGTCCTTGTCACTGGACGTAGTTATAAGGATTATTCCAAATAAAACACTAAAGAATCTATTTAGTAAAGACAAGGTCTCGCCTTCTGCCTATAATGATAAGTGATCTCCAGATATATTATAATCATCTTTTGAAGCTATTTGGAGTGAATATTTTTATATAAATTTTTAAATAAATTGATCGGCATCTAAAATTTTAACATGTGAAATGCAACAAATTATTTCTAAAATTTTGATTTATACTCAATTTAGAAAATATAAAATTAACAAAGAAAGAAGTATTGATTATTTATTTTTAAAAATAAAGAGCTACGACAAGAATTTTACCTCTCCTACTCCCAATAGCTTAGAGACCTTCATCCATCCTTCCTGACTTCCTGCTAGTGGCGAGTTAATTAGACCATATTTTTAAGAGATATCAAAGTTATTGAAATATTTATATTTTTTAAAGTAAATATTACTGAGCAATGCTTATATCAGAAAATAATTTATTCATATTCTTTTGTATGACTCTGGTACCCATTATTAATGCTCTTTTACATTATACTTTTATGAATAAATTGCTAAAATTTATTTATCTTTTCATAATACCTTTATACTATCAACCTAATTTGCATATTAATTATATGCTAGCTTTCTGTGATTGAAGTTCAATTTTTTCTTACCAAACTATATTTTTTAATCATACTTTCGACATATACATTAATCATATATATTAATTTTTTAGATAAAATAAATTTTTATAGTTACTATTTACTAATTAAATAATAATATTATATTTTATGTAAAAAATATTTTTATTTCAACTATGAAATCTTTGACAAATGTTTCTTCTTACTTTTTTTTTTTTTCAAAATACATTGAGAGTAGAAAACAAAAAAAATCTAAAAGCATTAATGAAAGAAAGAATTATGATCATGCTGAAATATTTGAGAAAGATTTTAAAAAATATATTTTACCTAATCCATGTAAAACCAATTTTAACATCTTTTGTATGATTAAGTATTATCCTTAATTCGATAGATAAATAATAACTTAAAAAAAGTAATTTACCTTTTTTTTTTTTTGACCGAAGCAAAAAGAGAGTAAATAAGTTGATCAATGAGAAAGTTGATCAATTTTTTATAAATTTTTTTCGCTAAAAGAATGAAATTTTACTAAAAAAATACAAAGCATCCAAACAGGCTTTAAATGGTTGTGCTGTACAATGGGTGACAGCCTTCATAATTGTTTCTTCTCATGAAAGAGCCTATACAACTGCAATAATATAAAAATAAATAAATCAAGGAACCTTGGCCGGGTGTTGGGTTGTTTTCAGCTCCAATTACTTGCAACGCCAAGTCATGTTGCAGCAAATGAACCTAAATTGCAACTCTAAATGCTGCAAGTGGAGGAGCTTACAGACAACCAACTAGTGCAAAATGCCTGCTTGCTAAGTCACATGCAGGACATTAGCTTGCAAGGATCTTTTGGAGGCTGCCAAACAACTGTTCAATCTTATAAGAACTCAGCTGAGTCATGTTTCAGCATTAGTTCTTTTTCTTTCCCCCCCTTAGGGAAACAGCATTAATTCTTATTAAGGTCATATCCTTGCCACTGTGAACTTCATAGCTTTTGCAATAAATATAGCATGGAATAAATACAGAAATATATGCATCATGTGAACAGTCACTGGAGAGCAATACTGCACTCCGATCACCATAACCAAGAGAGGATGAGAAGTTACATTGCATTACTTTAAATCAAGCCGAAGCTTAATGGACATGAACAACAGGGTAAGCACTGCACCTTGAGGAAGGGGGGCAAATCTTGCGAGGTTAGCACCTACCCACAATGCGACAACCACCAGCGCAACAAGGCTGCTGCTGTTCTTGCCACAAAGCCAACTGGTAAAATTGATGGATAATGAAAGTAAAATACCTCCAGGTCCACCAAAAATCCATGCAATTATATAGCCGGCCTTGTATCCAATGTCTAACTGCTTATCCAGCAGTGCCATTATTCCACAGATTGTGAGTGATGCTCGGCATCCAACTGTTTGCATGAAGAAGAGCATGAAGAAGGCAAATCTTACCACCGCACTCAAGGAGCCTCTCTTATAGCTCGAGGTTTTTTCAAATGGATCTTTTTGATAGCACCGCGAATATTGCCTTTTCTTATTCTCATGATGCATTCGCTGCTTCAGCTCTGCCCATCTATAAATCCTTCTCATTTCATCAGAATCAGGATACTGCATCCAGCTTCTCCTCTGTTGTCTCCCTGCTGCTCCGGGATATTTAAGAGTTATGTCATATTGAGCTCTTGAGACTTTGTCAGAGAGCACCTAAGTCCGAAAAGACAACTCAAATTAACTTGAAACAATTTTCTTCCAGTAAGATATCAAGAAAATTGTGAAGCTAAATTGTGAAGCTCTGACTAATTAAAAGAATCAACAAAACTTCAGTATGGTACATGTCTCTTTGCATGGTGAGCTTTGTTGTTACAGTTGGTGGACATTTTATAGCATTTATTCTAGACTGTTCCTAAAGAAATGTCAACACTAAAGTGTATAGTTCACATATTTCTAGTCTCCAATGCATGACTACATGCCACATAGGGGATTTTTAACTTTATATTCTTCACCTTTTAAAAAGAATTGCATAGACTGATGGCCAGAATCATCTTAAAAGGTTAATTTGCCATGCCCTCCCCAAGAGGGCCACTGGATCAGGACTTCAGATCTGTTTTTAGGTGGCAGACAATGTTTAAAGTTCATGGTTTATCAAAAAGACGCAAAGAAAGATGGATAGTTAAAATATGATATGCATAAACTGATGTAGTCACCAGACAGAAGCTCATAGACAAGAAAAATCTGTAGAAATATTACAAATAAGTTCTCCAAAATTCATTGCTAAAATTTACTGAAATTTATAAAAATAAAGAATCCATTTAAAGAGTGAAGAAATGAACATAGCTTATTGCCAATATGTTCAATATTTGACTTTATCACCATATATATATTTGCAAATAAAAGTAAAAATAAAATAGGTGTTTTGTCAGAGGGCGAGGCGGGGCATGGGGTCCCAGGAGCAATCACCTCATATGCATGGCGGATGCTCTTAAATATCTCACCAGCTTGCAAATCCTTGCGAACATCAGGATGATACTGCAGAAAACAAAAATCAAATGGAAACACCATAAGTCACAGCCCATTCAATGGCTTTCAACATATTCATAGATTAATAAAATGTTATTAATTTCAGATTTTCTTTAACAAAACAGGTGCAACCACAAAGTGAGCTGATTTATTACAACAACTTGTACCATAGAACAACCAAAGGAGTCTCAAATTTATAAATATTTCCTAGTTATATTGAAATATGAAGGGAAACATTCTTTTCCCATAATTTCTTGCAATTTCTTGCAACTGAACAATGTTTCTTTCTGCTAACAAGAATATAAGAGCAAAATCATGACAAAAACCAACAAGCCTTATCCTTCTGCATGGGGTGGGCTTTACTTACATAGGTCTCCATTGGGCCTGTTGCACATGCCTATACCACCTAAATTGGCCTCCATCTATTTAAACCTCTATCATGCAACTCAAATGCTTCCTGTATCGGCTTTTTTTATAGAACACCTCCTCAGGTCACTGTGTTCTCCACTTCCGTTCTCCCATCAACTTGGTTTCTTCCACAGTAACACACTCGCCATCCCAGACATGGGTCCATTTAAGCCTTGTCACTTGGATTTATTCTCTTAATGAATTTTCATAGGTTTCCCATCTTTACATTTGTGTGTGTGTGTGTGTGTGAGAGAGAGAGAGAGAGAGGGATCTTCCTCTATCTACTTACCCCTTTCTTAAATTCTGAGTACAGAAAACACATCCCCTTTTATTGCCTCTCTAAATGCTCCTCCAAGATTTAACCAAACTCTTATATGATAACATCAATGCAAGCAATGTTCTGCCCTCATTGCCACCCAAGATTTTAAAGTATCAATGCATAAAATGCCATACTGTAAGATGCATGTCCTACAAAGGAAACAAAGCATGGTATAGACTTTGTATCTTCAGGAGTATGCATGTTTATCACATAGTAATGGATGGTGTTACTTGGCATTGAAGCATACCAACCAGGATGGTATAAATTCATGATCTGCTATAATTGTTGTGTTTTACGCAAATTTTTCAAGAGAGTATCCATGTGTGAATTGCCTCTCTAAGTTGATTTGATGTTTATAAGTGACTAGAGTTAAAGCATTTATTATAATATGCGAATTTCATGTGTGAATTTCTTTACTTAATCATCATTAAAGTATATTGTAATTGTTTGGAATTCGGTTTTATTATCTATTGCCATAATGTTCTAAGTTATAAAAATTATTAATAATTACCAACACATGGAGAAATCTCTTAACTACAAAATAACAGATGAGAAAGAAGAATATATACCATTTTAAAATTATAATATGTTGCTCCGTAATACACCAAATATATGCATCCACATTGACAATAACAATTTCTTTTAACTTTTGCTCACTTTCTGATACTTCATGAAATATAAACAGGGGCCAAAGAATTCTCTTTGGTTGATACAAATTTAAAATACTAATATAAACAGTATATACCCAAAAAAAAATGTTCCCTTAATGTTTTTCCAACCCAACACCAATGTGCTTTTAAGTTTACTTGAAACTCAAATAATTTGAATTAATCTGTTGAGAATGCTTCCTAAATGCTTAGTTTGTCAATTATAAGAAAGATCAACTATATATAAAAGACAGAAACTACCTCAAAAGAGGCCTTTCCTTTGCTAAGTTACCAGTTTTGGCCATAGCCATTTGAAACTAATGAAACTAAAGCAATTTAAGTTTCAGCCAATAATGTTCTGGTTTCACCCAGGCTTCAATTTTATCCATAAAATCCAGTATAAGATATATATATATATATTGGTTTGGGGAGGTTGGGGGGGGGGGGGAGGTGATTGAGGCAAGGGTGTTCTGTTAACCGATAATGTAATGCATGTCCAAGATGATTTATAGATTTTTATGTGCTTATGAGAACAAAAATCATATTATGATAATTCAAATATATCCATATTCATATTCGCAAATCTATCGAAAACAATATATCATAATAAACATTTGTTGGGGCTTTTATATCTTTTAAGTTCATATTAACAAGATATGCATGGTTTCCTGTCCCAATATGTGGAAGTATCGACACTAGAAACACGTGTGCTTTAGTGATTTATCATATTTACAAGGATTTATGGTGCTTTGCGTGTTTTTACAGAATTGAGCATGTATTCTATTATTTTACTATTTATATTAGTTAGATATGCATATCAGGTGAGCTGTGCCAGGCCAAAATTGGTCTTGAGGAAATTAGCATGGTGATAAGTCTATTTAATTTAAGAAATAAAACCCTAAGACACTTTCCATAAAATATAATTAATTTAAGAAAACAAAATAATAATAATAAATAAATAAATAAATAAAAATAAAGTAATAAAATAAAAATAAAATATTTTATTTCTATGCTTAGATTGACTTAGGTAAATTTATTTTCTGCGAAACTCAAAATTTTTTCATTGACATCTCATAATTTATTAGGAAATTAGAAACTTAATCACAAAATCTTTAAAAAAGTAATTAGATTAATTTTGTTTGATAATTTAAGAGTTGGACATCTGCTTGTTGCATAGTATTTTCATAATTAACTTTAAGAGCACAAACCCTTAATCAAGATAAGGTGGGGAGTTGATCACCCTTCCTTAGCCTACAAATCACATCCTTCATTTTGCATTAACCCAAGCCTTTAACTCTAAAATTAATTAGACGTCAGCCCTAAGAAACTTGAGCTTAATAGGATAAGACACCCGAAAGAGTTGGACCGGATCGGGATTGACTGCTTAACTGGTGTCTAGAAAAGGAAAGGAAAGTGGTTGCTTAATTGGTTCCATTTGCTTACCTAGTAAGCGACGGGGACTCCCACTGACCTTACCCTTAACTGGCTAGTTGATCAGTTAATTTTTTATTTGGAGGGCTCCAAGGCAGTCTTGGAAGTTAGGAGCTGTTTAGATCTAGGTTAAACCTAGGGTAGAGAGTCTAATCTTTGTTAACTTGAATGCTAATAATTATTAAACCATAACTAAATTATTCTTCATTGCTCTTAGTTATAGGAATCTTTTAGGATATTTTCTTTAGAATTCTCCTTTCTCTTCTATTATATTAGTTAAAAAAAACTGAATTACTATTTGCTTTAGAGTGTATTGGTAGGGTATATGCTTTGTCACCGATCGTTACAACCCAACCTTATACCCTTAGATCTGAGATAAAAAGAACTTTTAGAGCAAACAGACTCAGAATTATGGATCTTAATCAAGAAAATAATCCACCACGTCAATTGAAGGAGTACTTCGTCCCTTCACAATATACATATTCACCATGCATACAAATACCCCCAGTAGAGGCTGTCCAATATGAAATTAAGTCCAGTATAATCCAAATATTACCAGCTTTCCATGGATTTACAAACGAAGATCCCTATAAACACTTAGATGAATTCTGGGAAATTTGCTCAACTGTTAAGATTCAAAATTTTTCCGATGAGGCACTTAGGCTTAAGTTATTCCCTTTCTTCCTAAAAGATAGAGCCAAGTATTGGTTAAATTCACTAGACATTATAATTTCAACTTGGGACCAACTTCAGTGGGAATTTCTTAAGAAATACTTTCCTATAGGAAAAACGAATCAAATTAGAAAAGCCATAACCAATTTTTCTCAGTTAGAGGGAGAAATGTTTCATGAAACGTGGGAGAGATTAAAAGAATTAACTAGGAAATGTTCGCACCATGCAATACCTAAATGGCAGTTAGTTCAATGCTTTTATGATGGATTGTCAGAAAGGCATCGACAAATGGTGGATGCCTCATGTGGAGGAACATTTATGCTAAAAAATGAACATGAGGCATGACAGCTTTTTGAAACTCTAAGTGAAAATTCCTGGTACCACATGTCTGCTGCCTGTAGAGATCCTCCCACAGAACCTAAGAGGGGGAATATACAACATAGGTCAGTCTATAGACATCTATATCAAAATTGATGAACTATCCCAAAAACTTGATCAAATTCTACAAGTTGGAAACACCTCTTCCCCATCTACTCAATTACATGAGGTTTGTATAATCTGTTCGAGTCCGACCCATTCTATAGGTGAATGTCCAGCCGCATACCAATTTCCTGAGCTTATTTAAGAGCAAGCCTATCCAGCCCAAACCCGAATGGCTCCTAAACCAGAAAACGGTCCATATTCAAATACTTACAATCCTACCTGGCAAAATACCCAAATTTTTATGGAAACCCCAACCTATCATCAGTCCAACATCAATTAGGCCTAACCATCAGGAGACCCAATTTAGAAGCATGTCGTATTCCCAATATCCAAGTGCTCCTCAACATTCACCAAATAATTATGATCCTACTTTCGAAGAGAAGGTGTTACAAGCATTGAAAGGGCTAGAAATGAATACTCATCTTCTTCACTCACACACAATCCATTGCACAACTAGAAATCCAGATAGGTCAACTAGCCACAACATTCAGTAAAAGAGAATGGGATAAGCTACCGAGTCAGCCCGAAGCTAATCCTAGGGACCTAAACATCCAAGGATCAAAACAAGGAGCCCAGGTTAACCAACTAAGTGTTATTCATACATTAAGATCTGAGAAACAAATAGATAATCAGGTGGATACATATGAAGAAGAAGAATTAGAAGTCCCACCACTTGAACAACTTATTGAGCTGGGTCAGCACGAAACACCTGAGGCATCAGAGTCTAATATAATGCCCAACCCACCAGCTGAGCCCATGTCAGAAGAAGATAAACAAAAAATTAGGGTTGTAGCACCATTCCCAAATAGACTTAAGTCCAATCAAAATTCAGCCCAATTCGATAAGATTTTAGAGGTCTTTAAGCAAGTTAAAGTGAACATCCCCTTACTGGACACAATCCAACAGGTCCCAGCCTATGCCAAATTCCTTAAGGATCTATGTACCAAAAAGAAGACCATCAATGTGCCCAAGAAAGCCTTTTTGGCAACCAGTGTGAGCTCTTATCTATCAAACCATATGCCAATAAAATACAAAGATCCAGGATCACCCACTATTTCATGCATTATGGGGAATACCCTCATAAATAGGGCTCTATTAGACTTAGGAGCAAGTGTTAATATATTACCATACTGTATATGAGCAACTAGGGTTAGGAGAACTCAAGCCTACGAAAATGATCCTACAACTAGCTGATCACTCTTTGAAAGTACCCAAGGGAATAGTAGAGGATGTATTGATCAAAGTTGGTACCTTTATCTACCCATTGGACTTTGTGATTTTAGAAACTGAACCGGTGACAAACCCAAAAAGCCACATCCCAATGATTTTAGGTAGACCATTTTTGGCCACATCTAATGCCCTAATTAATTGTCGAAATGGATTAATGAAATTCTCCTTTGGGAATATGTCAATTGATCTTAATATTTTTAATCTTACCAATACACATCAAACGAGCGACTCAAATTATGTTCAGGATACTGTTTATGATCCAATTGACTTTAGTGATGAAAAGCTTAACCTAGAAACCTGCATAAACCAAGATGGGGAGCAAATTAATGAGGTTGCTATAATTGATGAAAAATCAAGATGGAAACTTCCAACAGAACCACTAAAGAAAGTACCTGAACCATTACCCAAATAATCAATAAAGGAAGCACCCAAATTAGAACCGAAACCACTTCCCAAGCATCTCAACTATGCATATCTAGGTCAATCAGAAACCCTGCCTATGATTATTTCAACCGATCTAAACTCCTCACAAGAAGGAAAACTATTGAATGAGAATAAAGAAGCGTTAGGATGGACCATGGCTAACATAAAAGGGATTAGCCCCTCGATCATTCAACGTAGGATTCACTTAAGGGAGAAAACCAAGCCTATAAGAGACCTTCAAAGAAAACTTAAACCAATCATAAAGGAAGTAGTAAGGAAGAGATCATCAAACTCCTTGATAATGGTAATCAAAGTGAGCCATGACGTCTGGCTAAAGACGTTAAACTTAGCGCTTTTTGGAGGCAACCCAAAATTTTTATGTTCTAACCTTTATTTCATGATTCTTATTTTTAGGAATAAGAGACTACTCCGCACGGTCACTCCTAACATTACACGAGGCATATCTCGTTTAGGTGGTGTTTCTTCTTGTTTTATTCTTCTTTACTCATTGAGGACAATGAGAATTAAGTTGGGGGTAAGAGAAACCTTTTTAAAAAATATTTTGAAAACACCTTGGCATTTTTTAAAAAATTTCAAAATTTTTGTGCTATGAAAGAAATTCTTGAGCAAAATTGACTAGAAAAAGATAATAGAGTTAGAAAGTATTAGCTAATTACTGTAGAGAGCCAAGGAGTAGACTAGTTGGTCAAACTTTTAGTAACCTACTTAGATCATATAAAGGCTATTAGCACTTCCATTGCGCATGCACACTGACGAGGTAAATTAGGTATTAGTTGTAAGGTCAATTGGAGATTCAATTATTACTGAAAATTGGTAATTGATATACACTCCCAATGAGAGAAACTTGAATTTAAGGAAAGAGCTACTTGCCTGATAAAAAAATATATATATATATATATAAAGTCTAAACATTGGTTTCCCATCGAGTAACCGGCACCTTCACCTAAGTAAGCATTGTTGTTCGCGTCAAAAAAAGGGCAATGTAAAGATATCGCTAAAAAAATAAAAAAATAAAAATAAATAAATAAAAAATATATATCAGGCAGTGTGAAAGCTACCTTAGGTCATGTGCTTAATTTGAGGGTGTATAAAAGTTGCTCAAAGTAAGTGATAAGCGAAGATAACATTGTTTCTTACAAACTAGTACCAAAATGCTAAGTTAGCCATCACAAACATAAGTGCTGTAGATCTATAGATGAACTCTAAGAAAGTTTCTGATAGTTCTGACAGCAAAATTTACTTCAAAAACTCAATACTTAGTTAGTGATACTGGCTATCTTCTTTCAACCTTAAGCCTAGATTTAATTTTGCAAAAGAGAATTTTAGTGACGCATGATTTTATTTTAATTACATTGCTAAGGGACTAGCAATGATTAAGTTGGGGGTGTGATAAGTCTATTTATTATCCCAATTTAACTATTAAAATAAATATTAATTACTTTAAATTTATTAAGAATTGATACTTTTTATGGATGTTTGCAGAAAGGAGCCTATAGATGGAAAGAGCTTGATTTTTGAAGTCAATGATGTAGACGACACTCAAATCAGGATTCGGTTTGCCCAAAAAAGAAGAAAGAGATGATTTCGCATGATTTTGTGCAAACTAAGGCAGAGAAAACCCTAGACGAGCTCTATAAAAGGAGGACCTCAAGCAGTAGTTGGAGAAGGAGTTTCTACAAAGCTCTTTTTATTCTTCTTTTATTTAGATTATTGTATTTAGGCATGGGAGAGAAAAATTATGGAGGGGATGCTGGCAGTAGCAATGCGTGGCTAGATTCCTTCAACTTGGGATGATGATGAAGCATGTAATCAGGTTTTATCTTTCTTTTTGTTCTTAATTTCTATGCAATAATAATTATGCTCTTCTTTATTATATCTTTTGAGTTATTTTTCTGATTGAGGTTTTGATCTGGCATACACGGCCTGTACCCTCTATCGACGTACCATGATCTTAGGATACGGTACGTGCCTAAGAGAGACAGATCGTAGTATGATAGATTAGACCTTAACCTTGCAATTATTAGATAGTTTATACTCTAAGCGGACGTCGTGATCTCCTGATACGGTCCGTGCCTGACAAGAGATAAATTATTATAATTTTAAATTTATAAAAATTATTACTATTGCAACATTAAAAAAAAGAAGATAAAACCTGTTTGCATGGTGGATTCGGATTCCCGGGTTGCTTCTCCTGCTATTTGAATTTCATTAATTAATTAGTTGTTATCTTTTAATAACCGCTATTCTTAATATAATCCTTTATAGATAAATTTTTTTTTCTTTCGTGAAATAATTGCCCTTGATCCCCGAGGATACGATCCTGATTCACCACTAGCTATAGTAGTGAGTAGGTTTTATTTTTGACCGCCAACGACAGCGATCACATGGTTACAAAAAAACTTTAACCCAAGCTTGGCCTACCTCAATCCAAATTGTTCCAACCCCAGCAGATCTGAGAAACCGAGTTTCAACTGCACCAAGTAATGGTTTGGGAGGGCAAGGGCCAATTTTAGTACAAAAACTACCCAAAACAACTTATTGAATTGCTAAAATGTTTTTTCTTTGATTTTAAGATAGAGCTATAACATGAGTGCTTCACTAACTAGATGCATCAGATTTAAGTTACCAACTTCATTTATTGTGGTAAACTGATGTTACATAAAGATCTTCATGTTCAGCATGCACGCAAATGTCAAGTGGGGGTGTTACCAAGCTTGCTCATTTCTACCTTAAACTTGACCCAACTTCAATCTGGTTTGTATGGTTGATAACATATGTACCAGCCACCACGTAGCTGTATGCCCAGGATTTCAATCCTTCCATAAGGTATACAAAGGTACACTCCGAACCCCTCTTTCCATTTAATTGCTTTTGATTGTGCTGACAAGACAAGAATATCTTGTTTAAACATGTGAAATACTCATTTGAATGAATCTATCAGCTTAAAACAAAGTTAAGCATGCATGCTATTGCCGACATAAACTCAAACAAATTGCTGCATGACGTATACAAGAACACACCGCAGCCAAGTTCAAAAAGATTCTTAATATGTTTCCAAAAANAACAACGCTATTAAAAATTTTCTTCTTATGGTATTTGTAAGTTTCTATGCTACTTGCTAGTGAACTTCAAAAATTGAAGCTTATTGTATGTTTTATTCTTTTGTGCATTTATTTACCCTATAAAAGCCATGAAGTTAGGATATTCAAACTCCTTTTTTTTTTTTGCTTTCTTGAAATCTAGTTTTTAGTAGGTTATTCCTTCCGTCAATAAATATGGGTAAAGATAGTGAAGACAAACCAAGATCAGACTTATTTTATGCCTTCCAAAGAGGCATTAACTAATATTTATAGGTGTACTATTTTCAATTTAAGAAGTACAAGCAATAAAAACTGCCCAGATACCCCTTCTAGCATATCTACCTATGAGATTTTGGTTTTAGTTGGTAAGGCTTATTTATTATGGTTATGATCACTCAAGCTCTGTCCTTTTGGTGATTTCAAAGGTTTAAAGCTACATGCAATCTTTTGTGTATTTACAATTTATTGCCAACTAGAGAGAAAGTTGATCTTGTAGGGAAACTCTCATATTTTGTCAATCATATATACAATTTCCACCGTAAATGAAAGGATTTTAAAAGCATATAACTTTTATGAAACATTCTTTGTCAAAATTTGTTTTGCCTTTGTAGAACATGACAACATTCAACTTTAAATGTGTTGTGAACCTCGGGTTACAATGATAAATAAAATAAAGGAATTAAGGATAATTGTGACCACTTCGATGGGATCACTTTTCTAGATAACCGCTTCGAGGGAGTTAGATCTTCTTATAACCGTTTTGAGGGGGTTGAGTCTCCAAATCGAAGAAACTAGAATAATATTATTTTATTATATAAAAGCCAAAAGGGCTATTGCACATTTATAAGGTTAAAGCCCTAATTATTCAAAGAAGGTCTAATACAATTATGTAATGAAAAATCCCACTTCTGCTGCCCATTCCCCATATACATACCCTAGAAAGTTTATAGAATGGAGAGGGGAAAGGAAGAACAGGGCTTATTCCCACTCCTTATTGTGTGTGTAAAAAAATACCTTCATTGGGATGTGCATAGCCATTTTATTCTCTTTCTTTATGCAGTAAATGATAATTATTTAAAAAAGAAGAGGAATTCACATATCAGTCTATATAGTGTCTAGTAATTGCTGTTTCAACAGGTACCTTAGAATTTAGTTTTTGGGTAAATGAGCTTCACTTGAGAAATGAATCAGTCCATATAAAGTCCACTAATTGCAATAATGCTTTTGCATTGATATGCTAGGTAAGGTTTCAAATCTTGTGAGATAGAAGTGTCTCGATTTTTATAGGATATGACATGCTCTATGTTGCTTCAATCCCCAATCTGTTCAGGTGTCCCAGTATTTGCTTGGGGTGCATTTTTTCTAAAAAAAATTATTTGTGAAATCTTTAGTGTTTTATCTAATTTTTAAATATATTTAAACTTCAAAAGTTATATCTTTATGATAATTTAGATCTATTTAAAATTAATATTATAATGTATTATGATTGAGACAAGGTGAAATAGGACAGCTGAAATCAGTCTCGAAATCTCTTTGGGACGAGACGTTTTAGTCGTCTTGGCCCTTATCCTACTGAGACTTGAATCACTGGTACTAGGAATGGCCTTATCCTTCATATATATATATATATATATATATATATATATATATATAAGCCCCATGACTTAAAGCCTTAAAACGTAGAGGTCATTTAGACCATTAAACTAACCAAACTAATCCTCCACCAAACTTTCCATGGGAGGAAAAACAAAATTCATTTCATCCCTAGTCATTTTAATTGGATTTAGGACACGATATCTTAGTCAAAGTGAGCTTTTTAGTGGAACTAACACATCCATCTATGACATTTGTCTTATTGAGGCAGCCAAACTGGTTTATAATTCAAAAATTGAAAAGTAACAAAAATCAAATTCTAAAAGTAATGATTCATCTAAGCTTGTTGCATATTGCCGGTCTATCTTCATTGCCCCTTCCTTTTTGTAGCCAAAATTGAGAGAACATTTATAATAAATTTTCTAGTTGCATGGCAGAAAGTTTGCATATCTATGATTGGAAGTGGTCCTAAGGTGAGGCATTTAGAGGTCATGGATAGAAAGTTGCATATCTATGGAGTTAAAATATAAGTGCCTTCGGTGCTTAAGATGTGAAAAATGTCAAGTTATAGAAGGAAGGAACATTAAGAATCAGTACATGTGAAGAAATGGGCAGGCCTAGACTGTTAGTTTAGGAGCTTGGAAAAACATATTAATAAACTGGGTAAATATAGATTTAGAAGGGTTAGAAAATGTCCTGACTAGTTCTGTGGTACTGGCACTATTTTTTTATTTCTAGATGCTGGATTCCTTAAAATCTCACAAAATCTGGATGCTTTGTTTCGTAAATATTGCAATAAAGTGTAGGGGAGGAGTTATGAATGCTTGTGCTTAAACAATCATCTTAAGCTCTTTCAGATAAATCTATCATCTTAAGTCAAGCTGAACATGTTATCATTGAACACAAAGGGAATATACATGATATACTATTAAAAAAAAAAAAATCTAACCAATGAACTGACTTCATGTAACCCTATAATATATGAAGCAATCCTAACAAAGATAAAGAACACAATTTAGATTGGAACTCGTAAAAAATAACAAGTCCTTTAGCATACTATGGCATGCCTCAGAGAGAAGACAAGGTATGAAACCTCTTACAACAAACAAAAAATACCATACAAATCCGACAAAGAAACTCCTGATCTGTGGAATATATGAAAACAGCTAGCCTAGTTCTTGACATTAGTTCATTAGCCTACATAAGTTTGAGAGTGTTGGGGATATAGTTACATTCTTCACCACTTTGAGGTTTGGATGCGTGTATTCAGATTTCAGACCATTTGAGATGTCATCACGTAGCAATAGCTTTATGCTCATCAAAATCAAGATCTTCACATTGTTTAAGTTTACATTACCCTGCATGATAGGTACTGGCATGGTATGAAAATAACCTAGTCCATGTGCTAGTTTCTGTTGGTGCATTCTGATTCAGCATGCACCAGGATGGAACCATATACTTTGTCATGTGCTGTGACCGAGAACATGGCATGCCATGATGTGTTTTGTTGTGGTTTGGCACTTCATGTATTTCATCTGGATCTTACCAACATGTGCATTGCATTCTTAACTTAATATGTGCTAATTAGATTATTATCACTTCTAGTCATTGAAATTAACCCAAGTTACCTTAACCTTCCATTTAACTATATAATCTGCCTAGTACCAGACATGCACAACTGCTCATAATCTCAGTTATGCGCTTGTGCATCTAATCTGCTTCTTGAACTGTCCAAGCCAAGCAACCACTTGCTAGTCCTGTGTGAATTCCTTCTCCATTTGACTACCTCCGTGTTCACATTGACCTGTACTCTCTTGATTACCTTCGAGATCCTGCATAGCTTTTCCAAATCTGTGTAAACTCATAGATAAGGAGTCTGCGAATGAGCCTCTGCAGTCCACTTAACTGCTAGGCAATCCTTGGTGGGTTCCTTTGCTTGTATCTGTGTTATCTTTCACATTCACTGTCTATAAAGATTTCCTTACCTTATATGGATTTCCTTGAGACATGACATATTCAAAGTGTTGGCATAGCATTCTCATTGAATGGCATGTGCGGTATCTCTTTAGCTGATCCTTTGCCTTGGGTCCATGTTTGAAGGGAATGGTTTAGTCACAGTATCACTGACTTATAAGCATGACTTTCTGCATAAAAGTCCACAAAACATCAGAAAATGCATGTCCTCCCTTTACATTCCAAAAAAGCGAGGTGGGGCAGCATGGTTGCACTAATGAATGATCAATTGAATGTGACAAGAACATAAGTAAGTGAAAGAGACATTGCACTTATAGGCCCTTTTGTGTACTCTATAATATGACTCTACCAACACTTATATCTTTATGATGCAACTGAATTGACATTTTGCAAGCAGTTTAATGATAGGGAACTGGGAAAGATGCTGAGGGATGGTTGCTGGACTGCAAAACTACTACTTATTGTTGACTGCAGCTGTTTAATTCTTTGGTTTTATGCTAGGATGGTCAGCAGTGGAGGCTATCTTTTTGCTTAGGCAACTGATGGTAAAATATCGAGAAGAAAAAGAAAATAACCTAGCTTGAACAGATTTCTCAACAAAAGGAGGGTAAGCGAGTCTCTATGTGATAAAAAAGATTATGATAGAACATGAAAGGCAATTTGGTGGGGTCTATGCATGCTGGTGCAAAGACAAGCCTTAGAAGTTGTTGGACAAGATTCTTTATTATTGTGATGTGCTTACTTTAAGGTTCAAATCCTAGGATCTTGTTCATAGACTATTTATAATTGAACTTGCTGCTAATATTTAAGAGGATGTATCATGGTGTGCTACTTACAAGTAACTGTTGATTGACAATAAGAGGAAAAGTTAATGCTAAATTAGATTTATGGGGTGAAAAATTCAGAAGGGTTTGAAAATTAGTTTAACATAAATAAAGCTTTTGAATGGAATTTTGAGGGAAATGGTGATGAAACTGGGGCTCTATTTAAGGTTGACGGACAAGTGATACCAAGAGAGGTCAGTCCCATTATTGAATCTAAAGAGTAGAGCTGTAGAGAGATGGGTGAAGATATATGCAATATAATTAAAGCACGGCTCAAGCCCACCTAGGCCGTGCCAGGTGGGTCGTGCCTAGCACGGCCCAGGTGGGCCGTGTCGGCACGGCACGGCGGGCCGGCCCAGGCCCGTCATGGGCCGTGCCGTGCTGGGCAACAGAAAAAATTTTTCGCGCCCGGCACGGCACGGTTCACTGGGCCATGCCGGCACGGCCCAGTACTGTAGCAGTATGGGGCCGTGCCTGGAACGGCCCATGTGGGCCTGGGCCGTGCCGTGCCATGGGCAGCACGGCCCAGTGCCTACTCTACTTATATCTGTAGAAAAAATTCAAAAAACAAGTCTGTTTTGTTGATTGTCAATGCAATGGTGTTCACAACTTTAAGAAATTTACATTATCATGTTATGTCAATTGCTGCATTTAACTAGGTTTCTATTTTAAATTGTTTCTTGTTGTTGCACTCTCAGAAACAAAGAGCTCATTCTGGTATGCTGTAGGCTAAATTATTAGATAAATAATCTTCATCACCCAATTTGGACTTCTATATTCTAAATGTGCCTTGACTATTTGTACATGTGTATAGATGTGCACATGATTGGATGCTAAAATTTATTGCTATAGAGTACAAGTATGAGATTGTTGTTAATAAGTTCCATATATAATGCTTTTGTCCCTCAAATATCTAAATTAATTTACTTTTTGGCATACCCACTTGTTTTCCATCTTTTGATGATGTGATAACATTTCTAAGATGGTGTATTATGTTAAACTTTTATGCCTTAACTTCCTTTACATGTTGGTATTCTATATTGTTACTTGTTAATGAACAGGAAATCATGTGAAATTATCTTATTATTGAAGTTTTTCATAGCCATTTTATCTTGTTGTATAAAGTATAATTGCATATCTGGTCAATGGAAGCACCACTGTGATAACATGGCATTACATTTATTTCTGCAGTCAAAAAGTCAGAGGCAAGATCAAGGGCTGATAGAGAAGCAGATAGTCAACAACTTTTGCTGTAGAAGAGAAGGATGTCATCTCAACCATGGCTACTGTGCTTTCTGATCTTTGTGGTCCAGGAGAATGGATGCCCATCGATAAACTTCATGCAGAGGTTAGCTTAAGCATTTCTCTGGCAATAGTTTCATTTTGGATAGGGAGGATGAGCTATGTATGATGCTTTGGTCCGAAAAATGTTATTCAATGATCTTTACTATTATGATGTGGACTTGTTGGCCTGGATAATAGATACGCATATCTACTTACAAATTTATATATACTCATCTTTAACATACACACTTCCTCTTTATTCAATTCTCTCTCTTTTGAGAAAGAGAAGCAAGACAAATTCACTCAAGTTTATTATTATTATTATTATTATTATTATTATTAATTAATTAATTAATTAATTAAGCTATGTAAATATTCTTTTTTGTTAAATTAAAAGGTGTGGATCATAGAAACACATACTTCTTCTCCCCTGCATTGCACATTCACGTCATTCATAGGCATAAAGAAGATTGATCATTTTGACGTTCTCATCAGTAGCTTTTTGATATAGATAGGCCACTACAGAAATGCAGACTAGGATTTATGGAGATCCAAGGCTCAGTTTCAATTTAAAGTTCCACATCTCCCTCTTGTAATAATTATTGGAAACTGTTACTACAAGCTCTCCAATTTGCTAAAGGGACTCCAAAGATGCTTGTCCAGTAAAGCAAATTTTCAGCACCTAAAATTGCAAAACTATAATTCGAACTTTTGAGTTCTGGCTGCTTTCTACCGCCAAGAATCAAATTTCACTATTGGTTAGTTTGGTTGCTAGTGAGAACATTTGGAAATGTGTTCTTGCATTTTCATTTTTTTTATCAGACCTGAGTTGTCAAAGTTTCAGATATTTGGCATGATAGAATTCAGCACTGTAATTTGTAGAAGTGAAATGGTCTGATCATACATGGTTAAACATTTGCGCTATGGCTAACCATATCATAGAGGTGAATCTTGGACAAAAATATTGACAAAAATCTAAACATTGTCACAATTGACTTGAGTGTTGAGAGAAGTGACTTTCCTAAGTGAGAGGCAATTATGTGAGTCATAGCATTTCCATACCAAATGCCTAGAATTGGACTGCTTACGTGATTTATGTGACCTCCAAGCCCACTTGGATGCAACCAGGCACCTCATAGCCAAATCGTATTTTAATTCCTAGTTTCAACAAATCACAAATTTCAATTTCAGATGGCTCAGGCAAGCTGGCCATTGTGATAGTAGTTATGTAGGTTACAATAATGTACTTCAAAGATTACAATTTGTACAGAATTTATATTTTTTATGATTTTTACAGATAATCAGAATAACTATAGAAACATCAATTGATGTGAATCTTGACAATTGAACATCATTGACAGTATCATTGGTTGAACAAACAAAATGCTTACTACAGATAATCAGAATAACTATAGAAACATCAATTGATGTGAATCTTGAGAATTGAACATCATTGACAGTATCATTGGTTGAACAAACAAAATGCTTACATTGACTCAAATTTGTACTACCCTTTTATCAAGACATACAAAAGAAAAAAAGAACGATAAATAACATTGCTAAAATGGCAGCATAGGCACATAATCCCCCTCATGAAGTATCATATCCAACTGCTCTGCAAACTCATCATCCGAGGTGGTAGTAAGCATCATATCCAATTGCTCTGCAAACTCATCATCCGAGGTGGTAGTAAGTATCATATCCAACTGCTCTGCAAACTCATCATCCGAGGTGGTAGTTATGGTGTTGCTCAATTCATCACCCATCCTCTCTTGTTGTGGTTGATCATCCCCATTGGTGCTAGCCCCATTGTTTAGACTTGGCATCCCCAACTGCTGTAATAGGTTATCACCGCTAACAGTGTAGGCTCCAATGCTACTGCAAAGATTTGTATTTACCATCCTCAACTTCTGCTCATCATAGCTACTGACCATCCATGGTGGTGCTGGCATGTTACATCTTATTCTGACCATCCTATCATTTTTGCAATAGTGGTGTTGATTTCTTTTTGCTTTTGTTGTTGCAGGTTAGTAGTAGATGTGGTGTAATCATCGACTACGCATGGGAGCTGTTCATCATTGCTTATGCCTGTCCCTGAATTTTGGATGCGACAAAGCACGATCTCTTTACCTTTGTCATCGACAGGAGAATGAAGGGATCGATACTCGTGCATTATCCAAGAAGTGGCCACAGGCTTGCTTCCTTTCTTTGTTGGCAATATGAACTTAAGATTAGTCATCTTTGTTCCGATGACAACACCATCATTGTAAATAAACATGCGCTGACCGCTAGCATGCCATGTACCATTCCCAGCACCACGCAGCAGCCTGCCATCGGAGGCACCTGAGCGAGTTGCTCGAGTGAAACAAAATATTGCATTTCTATCCTTTCCATGCTTGAATTCAACTGCAACCATGCATGCAGTGTAAGAATTAATTCGAATTAATTATTGAGTGAGCTGTAGCATGCTAATTAATCTCCATGTTGCAATAAAAAGCATGTAAGAATTCATTAGACAGTTAATTATAACAAAATATATGCATATAAAGATGATTTATTGATAAAATTAATAGCTACTTCCAAGATTCCATGGCTCCGTAGCATACACATCGATCTCGGGTATGATATTGGGAAAAAAAGGTTGCTTTCCTTGCACCTTGGGACTAAGATAATAATTGATCAATATTATGTCGCTAGGTTCAAATGTGAACCCTATCGGAATCTTCAGCACAGGAGTCATTGTCATCATCTCTCTATCCTGCAAAATATATATATATATTTAGATCAACTGCTGCGAAATATAATTATCGTATCCTATAGATGTACACATGGACATGCATGCATGCATGGTTCAGATTATATGTGAATTTAGAGCAGAAAGCTTCCTGCTCTTGCTCGGATGTGTTGTGATGATACACAGTTAAAATGAGGTATAGATTTAGGAGGTGAAAAGCGGCGTGTTCTTGCTGCTCAGACTATATAAATTCTTTGGTGATATCAGTACATGGTTTCAAATCCCTTTGGGCAGCAGTTTGATTGATACATCTTGAGACATTTTCCATTTTAAGTGTCAGATGGGGCCGGGCAAGAAAGTGGCGAGTGCCATTAGACCTAAGAATTTGGTGTCCTACAAGATATAAAATCTTGGTGATGTATAGAAATAAGCACATTTCACTGCAAAAGAAAAAAAAATAGAAGTGTATATGGTTTTAACGTGCCTAGCAAAATTCCGTAGATGAAGAGTGCTAGCTGAACTATATATATAGATTTATCTGAAGTACACTTGCTGATGCCTGAAACAAAAAGTCATGCTCTTTTGTTAGAACTTAGAACACCTCATCTGGAATGCATATTTTAAGGTTAATTGTTAATGGCTGCTACTTAATTCAAAATGCGTTTCTCTTTCAACCATTATGACTCCGACTGCCAACACAGAGCTTCTAATTATGTACATTTTTCCGGCTATCACCGGAGACTGACCCTTAGAAGGCTATCACCGGAGACTGACCCTTATACCAGGGACCCATAGAGCAAAGACAAAGATAAGGGAATTACAAGTTCACGTCTTTTTTTTTTTTTTTCTTGTTTTCCTGCTCTGCTTCGCAAACGAAGAACGAAAAGCTTCTGTCTTGAATCAAGAAAGACCTGTAGAGCAAAGACAAAGAAAGCGATTAAGATAAGGGAGTTACAATGCGATTAAAGATCATTTGACAGTGGAATGGAAGGGAAACATAAGATAATATTAGCTTACCAATTTTCGAATCGTTGCCTGGGTCTTTTGCGTTCTTTCAGTCTTCTTGATCAAAGAACGAAAAGGTTTGAGGGATTAAATTGATGAGAGCTTCTTCCTCTCAGATTCTCAGTCTTTGAATCAAGAAAGACCTGTAGAGCAAAGACAAAGATAAGGGAGTTACAAGTTCACGTCTTTTTTTTTTTTTTCCTGCTCTGCTTCACAAACGGTCGAATTTACCAATTTCAAAGCTTCTAAATCGAAGAACGAAAAGCTTCTTCCCCTCAGTCCTTGAATCAAGAAAGACCTGTAGATCAAAGACAAAAGAAAGTTATTAAGATAAGGGAGTTACAATGCGATTAAAGATCATTTGACAGTGGAATGGAAGGCAAACAGAAGCTCATGCTTACCAACTTTCGAATCGTTGCCTGGGTCTTTTGCGTTCTTTCAGTACGAAAAGGTTCGAGGGATTAAATTGATGAGAGCTTCTTCCTCTCAGATTCCCAGTCTTTGAATCAAGAAAGACCTGTAGAGCAAAGACAAAGGTAAGGGAGTTACAAGTTCACGTCTTTTTTTTTTTTGTTTTCCTGCTCTGCTTCACAAACGGTCGAATTTACCAATTTCAAAGCTTATTAATCGAAGAACGAAAAGCTTCTTCCCCTCAGTCTTTGAATCAAGAAAGACCTGTAGAGCAAAGACAAAGATAAGGGAGTTACAAGTTCACGTCTTTTTTGTTTGTTTGTTTTCCTGCTCTGCTTCGCAAACGGTGGAATTTACCAATTTCGAAGCTTCTTAATCGAAGAACGAAAAGCTTCTTCCCTCAGTCTTTGAATCAAGAATGACCTGTAGAGTAAAGACAAAGAAAGTGATTAAGATAAGGAGTTACAATGCGATTAGAGATCATTTGACAGTGGAATGGAAGGCAGACAGAAGCTAATGCTTACCAATCTTCGACTCGTTGCCTGGGTCTTTTGCGTTCTTTCAGTCTTCTTGATCGAAGAACGAAAAGGTTGGAGGGATTAAATTTGATGAGATGGGAAAAGCCTGTTCCTCTCAAACTCTCAGTCTTTGAATCAAGAAGGGCTCCGAGGATTGCCTTTAAATTGATGGAGGGCGTCGGGCGATGGGTTTGGGCTGAGAGCGTTGGCTGAATGGGTTTAGGATGAGAGCTTGGGATAAGGCTCTTCTTAATGGGCTGGGCTTAAAAACCAATGGGCCAGCTGGTTTAAGCCCGGCTACTTTTTAAATTAACAAAATGGGAAGAAAATATTAGGATTCGATTATAAAATTCATGGGGATTGGCTAAACTCACTTAGAGAATTCAAATCTGGGTTTAGAGATTCATAATCTGATCTCTATTTCACCCAAAATCATATGATATTTATGTTGAGTTGGAATAAAATCGTTTGAATGAGGAAACCCATTTATTTAAAATTTCATTCATCAAATCTGATCTTGGGAATTGAACCATGTAATTAGCAATGAGTCTACTTTTGATAATGAAGTTTAAATGGTATAACGGCCGAGGTAATTATAACATATTAGCAATTGAAAATAGGGGCATTCTCTGTTTTCCTAATGGGCTGGGCTTGAACATTGGCCGGCTGGTTCAAGTTGGTTCAAGTCCGGCTAGTTTTTAAATTAAAAAAATAGCAAGAAAATGTTAGGATTTGATTATAGAATTCATGAGGATTGGCTAGACTCACTTAGTGAATTCAAATCTGGGTTTAGAGA
>UESW01003140.1:119846-147108 GCA_900491605.1 Calamus simplicifolius | reverse complement strand
TGTATGTTTCATAACATAGACATCATGCCATCATATATCATATCTATTTTATACTAAACATGCAAATATCATGCTTTTATACAACATCAATATGTATCAAATATAAAACATCTTTTGAGAGTGCGTGTAATCTATGTTTTGATGCTTAAGCTCAATTTAAATTATCTTTGGATTGAGCATCAATGATAAAACAATAGCATGGCAATATGTCACAAAATACCTCATTGAATGGGTAATTTAGATTTTCAATCCATCTGTGACCATATAGCCTTGCGATTAGTTTTAGTCATAATTACATAATTAATAAGAACATTAATTTACATGCAATAAATTAGATCAATAAGAAACCATTGCTGTGATACCATTTGTTAGGAGAGTTAATCCTCGAGGCATACATTTTAAAATTTGATAACAATTATCAATGCGGAAATTTAAAGATTACATATTAATCTTTCTAACATGCATCAAGATCATATCTTTGCTTTATATTATAAGATCGTTTGATCTAAGTATTGCATATAAATTAAATAATTAAGATCATATCTTAATCTTCAAGATGAGAAGTCATACTACTCATCTTGAAGCATGCCTTAAGATCTAAGGATCAAATCACTCACCTTAAGAACAGTAGGTAAATCCTTTGTGCTCTGCAGCCATTCAATCGTCTGGCTTCTAGTATTGTCCATGCGAAGCCCCCGAATGATCGAATTCTCGGGAGTGCTAGCTCGCGAAAAAATAATTTTGCTGATCTTAATTCTTCCACTTGAATCTTTCTTCAAGATCCACCAAGCTTTTGCTAACACTAAAATCACACCAGAATTTTCTGTTCTAACTCTTAGAACTATAACACTTGGTTCTAACTGTTTTGAATTTTTGATCTCTTTTGATCTTGTGTTATGTTATCTGGTGAGGGATGTCCTCTATTTATAGTTTCATATTGGCCAGCCTATTGAATTCTAACATTTAGAATTCCGCTGTTTTTGTGAAAACCAAAGAGACATATTAAATTCACACACTTATCAATGCATGAAGAGTTGTGTGGAGTGCTCTTCCAAAGAGGCACATTAATTCACATGCTTATCAATGCACGAAAAGTTGTGTGGAGTGATTTTCTAAAGAGGCACATTAATTCACATACTTGTCAATGCACGGAGAGTTACTGGAGTGCTCTTCCAAAGAGGCACATTAATCCACATACTTGTTAATGCACGGAGAGTTGTGTGGAGTGCTCTTCCAAAGAGGCACATTAATTCACACACTTGTCAATGCACGGAGAGTTGTGTGGAGTGCTCTTCCAAAGAGACACCTTTTAGCAAAATTTATTTTTTGAACTTGAAAATCATTTGAAGAAGACTAAAAGTTATAAATTAAATTCTGCATGAGAATTTAATTTCTCATGAGATGAGATTTTAGTTATCTCATCATTCGAGAAAACCTTTTTCACACATGGGGTTTGAATTTTTAGTTTTAAGCTAATTTGAATTTATTGGATAAAACCAATATAGATCATGGTCCTAGCCCAAATCAAATTTGGCTAATCCTGAATCTATTTAAATCCAAATCAAATCTAATTTCAAATCAATATTTGAAATTGATTAGTCCTTCTAGTAGACTTAAACCAAATTGAATCTTATTCACTTGTACTTAATCCAATTGAGATAATTCAATCAATCAAATTGATTAATTAAATCATATATGATTCTCAATCGTTGATCAGCAAATAGAACATCCTATGAAACTTCTATGCATATGACTCTCTAGGTTCGAACCTAAGCCGGTAGCATAGAAACAATTTTCTATACTAATCGATGTGCCCATCTAGCAATGGAACCCAACGTCCGGATAGGACGAAGAGTTGCCGAGCAAACTCCAAGAACCCTAAGAAACAGTTACCGTATAATTCATCCTCTTGACCACAAATGCTAAGGATGGCTTAAGAGCCTGTCAACTCTAAACAGCAAATCCATAAAGTGATTTCAATTTTAGCGATCATGTGACTTTCACATGAAGTGCCTTGGCCAAGGTCTTGCTAAATTGAAACAAAAGCATTTCTCCTTTTAACGGGATAGGTCAAATTCCATCTTGATCCACAACTGACTACCATAAGTACTTGACTGCACCCAGTAACCTTTCGTAGCTGGATTAGAAATTCAGGTGGTCCGGCACCTAAGTACAATGAGTTTCTTGTAAGCCACTGGTTGTGATCTTCAGGTCTGAAGGATACTTATACCTATATCTTCTCGGATTAACTCTTGACAGTAGAGTATCCAGAAATGAGTCACGTTCAGTGAAATGTACTCCTACACTTTCACCTGTATGTCATACCAGTGTCTCTACACTCCTTGATTAAGAGGACAACCAACAAATATGATATACAACATCCTATAATTGATAGTACTATGGCCCTGTCATAGTATATCATTTGGTCGTGAACTCTTTTAAGGACCTTCAAAGATAAATACTCCTTTATCGTGAAGGAAGATCATAAGGGTTTCATTACTATTAGGAGTTTTAAGAAGATGTTCTTGTAATGAATAAACTGCCAATAAATTTTATTAATATATCGATTTATATACAATTTACATCAGCACATCATCAAATGATAGCTTTAGGATACAATTCCATCATTTGGTCGTGAACTCTTTTAAGGACCTTCAAAGATAAATACTCCTTTATCGTGAAGGAAGATCCTAAGGGTTTCATTACTATTAGGAGTTTTAAGAAGATGTTCTTGTAATGAATAAACTGCCAATAACTTTTATTATATATCGATTTATATACAATTTACATCAGCACAATCATCAAATGATTATCTTTAGGATACAATTCCCACAGTAATAACTTCAAGGGCAAGGATAAAGGCAAGAAATAAAGAATAAGGCTGCTAAGGGTCCAGCAAAGAAGAAACAAAATCAGGATAAAGACAGTTGTTTCTTCTGCAATAAGTCTGGACACATTAAGAAGGAATGTTCCAAATTTTATGCATGGCATGAAAAGAAAGGTACATTTCTTAATATGGTCTGTTCTGAAGTGAATAGCTTTAGTACCTAGAAACACTTGGTGGTTAGATTCTGGTGCTACTACTAACATCAGTGTTTCAATGGAGGTTGCCTAAGCTACCGAAGGCCAACTGATGCTGAAAGACGTGAGAGGCAATTAGGCATTTTAGATTGTTATTAAGTTCTGGTTATTATTTGGATTTGAAAGACACTTTTGTAGTACCGTCATTTAGACAGAATTTGGTTTCTATTTCAGCTTTGGACAAATTAGGATATTGTTGTTCATTTGGAAATAGTCAGTTTAGTCTTTCATTAAATTCAAATATTATTGGAACTGGTTCTCTTATGGTGTATGACAATCTATATTTGCTTGATACTGTTGCTTCTTATAATGAAACCCTGAATATGGAATCAAGAGGTACTAAGCGTAAATTTGCAATGAAAATTCAGGAACATTATGGCATAAGCGATTAGGTCACATCTCTAGAAATAGAGTTGAACGACTTGTGTCAGATGGAATTTTGGATTCTCTTGATTTTACAGACTTTAATGTCTGTGTTGATTGCATTAAGGGCAAACAGACCAAAACAAAGAAATTGGGTGCATATAGAACTATGGAAGTCTTAGAGTTGATACATACGGACATTTGTGGACCATTTCCTACACCTTCTTGGAATGGTCAACAATATTTTGTATCATTCATAGATGATTATTCAAGATATGCATACCTATTTCTTATTCATGAAAAGTCCCAAGTTTTGGACGTGTTCAAATCATTTAAAGCTGAAGTTGAGCTTCAACTCAACAAAAGGATTAAAGGAGTCAGATCTGACCGTGGTGGTGAATATTACGGTAGATATGACGGATCAGGTGAACAACGTCCAGGACCATTTGCCAGATACCTAGAGAAGTGTGAAATTGTCCCATAATACACCATGCCAGGGTCACCTAGCATGAATGGTGTAGCTGAAAGACGAAACAGACTCTTAAGGATATGGTAAGGAGTATGATTTGTCATTCTACCTTACCAGAGTCACTCTGGGGAGAGGCACTAAAGACAGCAGCCTACATTCTGAATAGAGTACCAACTAAAGCAGCTGTCAAAACACCTTATGAGCTTTGGATAGGACGAAAGCCTAGTCTAAAGCATTTTCATGTTTGGGGATGTCCAGCTGAGGCAAGGCCTTATAGGCCACATGAAAAGAAATTGGACTCCAGGACAGTGAGTAGCTATTTTGTTGGTATTCTGAGCGATCAAGGGTTACAAGTTTTATGATTCCAAATCAAGGATAATTTTTGAGACGGGAACTGCAACGTTCTTTGAGGATATTGAGTTTGGGGAAATAAAGTTAGAGACTTTGTCTTTGAGGAGGAATTGGAACCTACTACTCTTGTTGAAGAGCAGCTAGTTCCTATTCCTATAATTGCTTTTGATAATGATCAAGTTGCAATTCCAGAACAATAAGAAATTGTTGTTCAACCCTCAGAGGTACAAACTCAACAATCTCAAGAACAAGTGCATCAAGAACAAGTGCCTTTGCGGCGATCCACTAGAGAAAGGAAGAATGCTATTCCAGATGATTATATAGTGTTTCTTCAGGAACATAAGGAAAATAATGGCATGATGGAAGATGATCCTGTCAACTTCCTTCAAGCCATACAAGGTTCCAATTCAGAAAAGTGGATTGAAGCAATGAAAGAAGAGTACAAGTCTATGCAAGACAATAAAGTTTGGGAACTTGTCCCATTACCAGAAGGTGTGAAACCCATTGGTTGCAAATGGATTTTTAAGACCAAACGGGATTCAAAGGGTAATGTGGAAAGGTATAAAGCTCGTCTTGTGGCTAAAGGCTATACTCAAAAGGAAGGGATTGACTTTAAAGAGACCTTCTCTCCAGTTTCATCGAAGGACTCTTTTAGGACAATCATGGCTCTTGTTGCACAGTATGATATGGAACTCCATCAAATGGATGTCAAGATGGCGTTTCTCAATGGAGACATTGATGAGACAATTTATATGGTGCAACCAGAAAACTTTGTGTCAGGAGATCTAAAGAAAATGGTTTGCAAATTGACAAAATCCATTTATGGGTTAAAGCAAGCTTCTCGTCAATGGTACCACAAATTTCATCAAGTAATTCTCTCATTTAATTTTGAAGTGAATGCAGTTGATGATTGTGTGTATCACAAGTTCAGTGGGAGTAAATATATTTTTTGGTTTTGTATGTGGATGACATTTTGCTTGCCACAAATGATATAGGCATGTTGCACGAACCAAGAGATTTCTATCAAGCAATTTTCAAATGAAAGATCTTGGTGATGCCTCCTTTGTATTGGGAATCCAGATACATCGAGATCGTTCTTAGGGTATCCTTGGATTATCACAAAGGAGCTATATCGATAAAGTACTTAAGAATTTGGCATACAAAATTGCAAACCAGGAGATACCCCTATCGCTAAAGGAGATAAATTCAGTATTAATCAATGCCCAAAAGGAAACCTTGAAGTTGAAGAGATGTAGAAGATTCCTTATGCTTCGGTTGTAGGGAGTCTAATGTATGCTCAAGTTTGTACGCGTCAGGATATTGCGTACATTATTGCAGTGTTAGCAGATATTTAAGCAATTCAGTATGGATCACTGGAAAGCAGCCAAAAGGGTTATGAGATATTTGAAAAGAACAAAAGATTATATGCTCACATATAGGAGATCAGATCATTTTGAGATCATTGGGTATTTTGACTCCGACTTTGCGGGATGTCAAGATAGTAAAAGATCCACTTCGGGCTATATATGTTAGGTGTGGGGCTATTTCTTGGAGAAGTGCAAAACAGACACTGATAGCTTCTTCTATCATGGCAGCAAAATTTATAGCATGTTATGAGGCATCCAATCATGGAATATGGCTAAAAAATTTGTCACTAGGCTGCGCATATTGGAAGGAATTGAAAGACCGCTAAAGTTATTTTGTGACAATAAGTCAGCCACATTATATTCCAACAATAATAGAGCTTGATCAAGCCAAAGCATATCGACATCAAGTTCCTTGTTGTAAAGGAAAGAGTATAGAGTAGTCAGATTTCTATAGAGCATATACGGACAAACTCTATGGTTGTAGATCCCCTTACAAAGGATGTGCCGCCCAAGGTCTTTCATGAGCATACTGCTCACATGGGCATTATAAAGCATGACAATGCTTAGATTCAGTGGGAGTTTGTATTGCTTCTATATTATGCTTTATGTTTGGTTTGTATACACTTATGTGTTTAGATATTTTCTGATCAGAAATAAAGTATTTCATTCAGTTCAGTACACTCTGTACAATTATGTTAAAGTCTTGATCTCACTTAAGTTTAAGGACCAGTTAGAAATAGGCATGTTAAGATCACATTACATGTAATTTCTATGCTACACATCCACATCATGATCCATGTCATTCAGTTGTATCAACATACGTGACCATTGATGGGTCGAGTTATGATAGATATAACAAAGGCCGCTTTGATCCTATGTCGGTATGGTTGATGGAACGGATTGGTTATAGATACATTTCAGTAATGACAGTAAAATTAAGCTCATTTGGTTATTTTTGCAATACAATTATAAGGTTACACATATAGCCCAGTGGGAGATTATTGATTTTTAATCCAACATTGGGCTTATATGTGAAATAATTATGTATTGCATACTGTCAAATAAGGTTAAGCCCAATTAAAAGTGATCAGCTGAGGTTTAAGTGATTTGGGCTTTAATGTATCTGATTAGGTGTGGCCCTTTAATGTGTAGAGAACTAAGGGATTATTTCTATTTTTATGATGGGTTAAAATAGAAATACCAAAAGATAATGATGAAATTATCTATATATAGCGGTTATGGTCTCTGGATCGCACGCACGACCTTTTTCTCTGAATCTCATCATCAGAAAGAATAGCCTTAAAAAAATTCTAAAGGGCTCTCTAGGAGTATGTGTTGATCTGGAAGGCCAACCGTAGGACTCTGGAGAGCAATCAAGCAATATGGATTCAGGTACGCTTTCATTTATCGATTATGGATTCTTGATGATTAAACATAAATGATTCTTGAGCTTCATGGTGATGGTCTTCACCAAAAGGTTCGGATCTAATTTCCAACACTGACCTCCATAATACAATATGACCTTCATAATACAATAAGAAAGTAGAAAAAAATAGAAATGACTCACTTTCATAATTTTATATTATATATATATATATAATTATAATTATAAAATAGAGATGACTCACTCATCAGTAGTATTTGTGTCATCATCATCTTCGCTGGTTAAGTCATGTCCACCTTTATCTTGAAGCCTCGCCTCAGTATCCAACCAATCTTTGAAGCAGAGAAGCATCTCAACCATCTCGTCAGTCATTCTACTTCTCTTTTCATTCAGAACACGCTGATCTGCACTGAAAGCGGATTTCGATGCTACTGTGGACATAGACACAACTAAAATATCCCGTGCAATGATAAACATAACAGGATATTGATTTCTAACACTCTTCCACCAATACATCTAGATTTCCTATGTGATCTTCATCATATACGGGATGAAGATCGTTTTGTAAATAAAATTCTAATTCATTACTTAAAGATGAAGAAGAGTGAGATAAAGAAGATGAAGCATGTATGTGTCTTCTTTGTGCAATGAATGAAAAAATAGATTACGAACAAGATTTAAAAGAAGAAGCAGAGCTTTGAGCATGTATTCTAGATCCACGAATATTGTCATCATATAAAGCATAAATATCATTAAGAAGTCGTGTTTCTCATTTTAAGTAGGTTCAGGATTTTGATTCATATTTTTATAATATTCATCAATTAAAATATTTACGCCATTTAATTTAACTCTAGATAAAAAACAACAGCTAAGATATGCAAAGGACATATCCTATTCCAATATTCATTCTATTTAGTTTTCATATGATGTATAATAGGTATTAAAATATCATCATATCTATGATCTTTAAATTTTCACTAATTATATATGCTTTTTGTAAAAATGAACAAGAAGTTGGGTAATAAATACCAGAAAGAACATTTATAGCATCATAAAAAGTATCAAAAAAATCTTCTAAAATTTTACCTTTTTTTCAATTAGTTTTAGTCAATATAAATTCTAATCCACGATCATTAATATAAGCACTTAATAAGTTCTTATATGGATATGCATCATGTATTATGGTATAGGTACTATTCCGAGTAATTACATCAAGTTTAAATTTTTAAAACATTTACCATGATCTGTACATAATTGTTTAAATTATTGAAGTCTTGCTCTTGAAGCATGAATAAAAGAAATTACATTTCTAATTTTTAAAATAATATCTTAAATATATCCATGCCAGATTGAATAGAAAGATTTAATATATGATATGCACATCTAATATAAAATAATTATCCATTTAAAATGGGATACAAAGAGTCATTTATTAATGCAACAGAAGAATTATTATTAGATGCATTATCAAAACTAATAGACATTATTTTATCATTAATATTATATGAGCATGTTGTTTGATAAATAGCATTTGAAATTTATATCAAAAGCATAAAAAGCAAGAATTCATTTATTTAGTAGACAATCATTATCAATATAATGAGCAGTAATAGCAATAAAATAATTACTACCTATAAATGCCGACCAAATATCAGATGTTAAAGAAACTCTTGCATTTAAATTAAAGAGAGTTTTAGTTAAACTTTGTTTCATTGCTAAAAAGTTTGTCATAGCCACTCTTCTAAATATGCACCTACTAATTCTTTTATAAGCATATTGTAGGCCTAATTGAACATAACGTTCAAAATTACAAGATTCACATAAACTAAAAGATAATTCATCCTGAACTATCCATTTTACAAGTAATTTTCTTTGATTTTTATGGTTATATGCAAAATTACTTACAAGTGATCCCTTTTGTATATTAAAGGTACTTTGCTGACGGGAATCATGCATCCTATGAGTCTCTTGATGTCTTTTTAAATGCCTTGTTCCCCTAGTACTAGTACAACTGTAAAGTTTTGCACATTTTCTACATTTTGCTTCGTAGACTCCATCAACAATAATTCTATCAAAATCATTCCAAACATCACTAGTCCTCTTACGAGAAGAGGTTTGACATTCACTAACACTAGCTCTAGAGGAAACTTGGGGTTGGGGCTGGGGATTAGTTTCCTCATTGTCAAAAAAAAGGTGCGTGCCAAAAGTACTTTCATCGTAGGATGCTATATCTAAAATTTTTAATTAATGGATGCAAAAAAATAAAAACTAACCACGAGAAGGAATTGAGAAGAGGATTAGAGGTGGGGAGGTATGGAGCCAAGATTTGTGAGCTTCCTCTTGTGCTCTCGCCTCTCAACAAGAAGTAATCTCCTTTCTCTTGTACTTCTTAACAAGAACCTCCTCTTGTATAGTATTTGAACACTTGCTAGAGCATTTGCCACATGCCAGAACACTTACAAACTAAAATTAAATTGCTAGAGCACTTGCTAGAAGAGAAAAATAGTAGTAGTAGAGAAGAAGAGAAGAGTTGGTTTAGTGTGGTGAGAATGAGGAAGGAATGAGCTATTTATAAAAGTTTCAAATTTTTTTTTCAAAAATACCCTTCAATATAGCTGTTATATGGCTGTTGGGGGATAAAATGGTTAAACCCCCCTGTTTATAGCTGTTTCTAGCCGTTTTCAATGGCTAGAAATGACTATATAGTTGTTAGGAGCCATGCCAGGCCACTCAACCGTGCCATTCATGGCCTATGAGCCTGGGCCATGCTGTGCCAGGCATGGCCCAGTGCCCAACACTAGTTGGACCAAAGAGGATGACCCTCAAGATCACACCTTCAATGTCTTAGAAGTAGGAGCTCAACATCACAAAAATAGAACTTGCGGAGGGCCGGGACACGTTGATAGAGGCATGGAGGTGGTGCTCCGCTGGTGCTTGTCAGGTGGAATTGGAATTGCGAGCAAGAGATGTTTCTCTCTCTAGGAAGGATCGATGGTATAGAAACGCAATGCCATGAGTATTTGCAAAGGTTTATATGATGCAGTTAAAAACTATAGTAGGTGAAGGAACTGGAATCTTTGTCTTTTAAAATAGTGATGGCCTTGAGGGTGGCTCACTTTGAGCTAACGTCCTTGCTAAAGAAGCTTTACCTTGGCACCGAGATCTGCAAGAAGTTTTGGAGACCGAATATTCTGATGGTGACTCATCGACGCTCAAGTTAGTGATTAGAATCACAGTCCTGACCTTGAAGAAGCTCGAGAGAGAGAGAGAGTTAGAGATGGGATGGATCCTTTTTTTTAATGCTTGTGTGTTCATACCTCGGTCAGGGGTCCCTCTTATCCATTTTATTGATGCTTAGGGTTTGTGTTACTTTCTTCGGAAGCTTTGAAATTTTATGATGAATAGTGACTTCTTGAATGGAATGTCAGAATTATTGGGATTTATCCCATCTGAGTTGGGTGATTGGTACTTCATGGTAGATGATTACCTTTTGGGGGTTCATTTGGCCAAAATCATTTAAAGTTTCATGATGGATGATGAATTTTTAGGCTTATCGGATAAGGGTCATTAATGCTTTATGATGGATTATGACTTCTTGAGCTTGTGCCATAACCGATGGGGTTTGTCTTATTAGTCATACATGAATCAGAAATGACTAGTGGGCCTGGCCTTGTTAGAAGTGAAGGCTTACTTGGAAAGCTGAAGTTAATCTTGAAAATAAAATAAAATAAAATAAAAGAAGGCCTGGGGCCACCTAGGAGTCGGAGCTGCTTATTAGTTGGGGCCGCCTAGGAGCCACTTTGAGTTGGTGCAGCCTATGAGTCGGGGCCGCCTAGGAGCCGCTAATGAGTTAAGACTACCTTGGGGCTGCCTATGAACTGGAGCCGAGGCCACCTAGGAGCCGCTTATGAGTTGGAACCGCCTTGGAGCCACCTATGAACTAGGGCCGTTTAGGAGCCAGAGCCGCCTAGGAGCCGCTTATGAGTTGGGCTGCCTTGGGGCCGCCTAGGAGCCACTTATGAGTTGGGGCCACCTTAGGGCTGCCTATGAATTGGAGCCGCCTAGGATCCGCTTATGAGTTGGGGCCGCCTTAGGGCCACCTAAGAGCTGCCAGCATCCTAATGACTCCCGCCGTTGGGTAATTTTGACCGTTAGCCCCACGTGGCTTTTACCAGCTACTTGCCAAGAGAAAGGAGCATAAAATCTTCTGCCTTTGACGGGTCTCGCGTGCCATAAATTAGCGGACGCGGGCGCGTGTCCTCAAGGAGGTAAAGTCTCTTTGAAGTCTTCTCATCATTTAAGGAATGACACCAAAAGAGATGTGATATACGGGAAGATTGAGGAAAATATTTCTCGAGCAACGAAAAAGGTGGAGCACCATTATTGGAATGTTCTTATCTGTGTCCTATCATTGGGCACGGATCGTGCCCTTCGAGCACCATCAAGGCATTGTATCTCAAACATCGAAGAGTTTATGGACAGCTAGATGGTATCTCCATTCATGAATCTCTGCATGGCACTGTAGTGGGCGGGACATTCAAAAATTATGCATAAAGACTGCCCCGCTCGCCCCTTCGAGCCTTTCACACTTCCATTACCTTCCCTATGTCTTCTTCGCCTCCCGAGTCTCAAGTTCTTGCCTCTATCTCTACGATATTCAGGTCAGTCCTCTTCACTTTTTTTTTGCTTTTTCCTCTCATGGATTTTTATTCCCGTAGGAAAGGTAAGAGCCCCATGGTCGAACCCTCCAGGGACGAGATCCTACAGGCACGACACCAGTTTCCTGGTGGCATCTCCATCCATGATTGCCCAGCGACCATGGCCCAAACGTCACCTAGGGCCTCTTCTCCTCTGCCTCCTAGGGTTTCTCCTTCACCCCCAAGGGTTTTCTCTCGATCATCTAGTCGTCTGGCATCTCCTCCGGTTACCCTCTCTGAGTCCATCGATCCGGAGGGTATAGCCTCCATCATGACTGCCCAAGACATAAAGAACCTTAGGGATTAATATGAGATTCCTGATAATGGCTGCATCTCCGCCCTCCGCTCTAGTGATAAGGTAACCTCCAGCCAGTCTGGTGGGATTGCCTTGTATGAAGAATTTTTTAGGAGTGGGCTTCGTCTTCCTCTTTATCTCTTCTTTTGAACTTCCTAGATAGGTATGACCTTATTCTGGCGTAGCTAACTCCAAATTCTGTTCGGATTATCTGCGCCTTCATCGTTTTCTACTATTTTCATGGTATTCATGCCTGAGTTTCTTTATTTTGGGCCTTGTACAAACTCCATAATCCCAATAAAGCCGGGTGGTGGAATTTTGCCTCTAGACCCAAAAGAGTGCTTAAGCTTGACTTGCCCTCCAAAATCAAGGGATGAAAATCCTAATTTTTCTATATCCATTTGGATAGGGTGAAGATGGGCTGGGGCGCTCCCAACACCAGCCCTAATAAGAATTTAACCATAAATGAGGAAGACCGAGAGATTTTTTATGCATTGTTATCATCCAATTTTCCTCCTTGTCGGGAACTACTGCTGAAGGACAACCTCCGTGACGCTGGCATAACACCAGTGGTCAGCGCAGCACCGGTGTCACCAACACCGGCACCGGATGAGCGCCATATCCCCTTAGTCATCATTCATTTTCATTCCTTTTTTCCTCTTCTCTTTTTTTGGATCTTTGACTCTGGTCTTTGTTCCTTTGTGCAACAATAAAATTTTCTCCTGATTTCCTGGTGGCCGGCCTTCGAAAGAGGAAAGAGGCCGCCGGTGACACGGTGAAGGCAGTGCCTAAGAAGCCTCATCGGGAAGAACAGGGTGGGTCGTCCCGGCCGCCCACGGCTCCTTCCATGGCTCCTGAGGCCACCCCGATGGAAGAGCCGAGAAAGAAGGATCCCCCTACCAAAGTACCAGTAGCAGTGGTTTCTCCTGTTGAAACCGAGGCGAGGCCATCTAGGGTAGAGCCCTCGGCCGCCGCCGAATCCGAAAGTAAAGCCACACCAGAGGTGAGGGTTGGCATGCCTCCGGTGGTGGAAGTTGAGGATGATGCCCCACTGATCGCCCAACCGATGCCGAAGGAAGAAGGGGCGACCCTACCAGCGAACCCAGGAGTCGGCCTTCCTAGGTAACTACGATAAACCATGGTCGGTTGGCGGAGCGTATACTGAGGCAGTCCAGCCTCCCGGGCTTCCAAGCTGAGCTCCGCCGTTTGCCCATTGTGGATGCTCTTGACACTCTCCTAACCGCTGCCCTTTAGGTACATTTGTTGACTTTGTTTCCTCTTTGTATTGAAATTACTCAGAATTTTTAACTGATTACTTCGCACAGATGTCCAACGTCCTCTTTGTTCTCCGGGACGTATGTGCTGGGGCTGCCAAAACCTAAGCCAACGCCTTGGCTAAGGAATTGGCCGAGGTCCAGGAGAAAGAGAAGAAGGCAGCCAACGACCTCCGAGCCACTCAGGAGGGGAGTCGCTTTCTGAAGGCCTAGGCAGAGGCAGCGATAGCAAGGCTAGAGTTGCCGAGGTCAAGCTAGTGGATGCCATGATGAGGCTTAGGCCGATTGAGGAGAGGCTGGAAGATAGTCTCCTCAAATTGGAACATGCCGAGGAGAGGGCCGATAAGGCCGAGTCTGAAGCTCGGGCTACTATGGAGAAGCATGCTCTCACCGAGGTGAACACTCGAACCTTCTGGGAGAAGAACACTACCGCCGAGACTCAAGCCCGAGAGGCAATGGAAAAATTGGTCACTATCGAGGCCAAAGCTATGGAGGTGGCTGCCGTCGAGGCCCAAGCTACGGAGAAGGTGGCTGCCACCGAACCTTAGGCTTGGGAGGCGTGGAGCAGTACAAAGGCTCCACTGACTTTGCCGCAGAGTTGAGTGAAGCGGCTATAGATGCCTTCTTCCACGGCTTCGAGAGGTGTAAAGATAGGATCTTGCGGATCTTAAAAATAAGCGGCCTTAAATGCCTTCGGCCTGAGGATGGAGAGGAGGATCCGGAGAGCAGCGATGCCGAATATGGGCCGGGACCGTCCGAACCTTAGAGTTTATTTCTTTTCTCTTTTTCAAATACTTTGTAATCCGACTAATGTCAGTCTTTTGTATGACAATGCTATGAAATTAATGAAAGAAATATTTTGTTCAACCATGGTAAACTTATCTTTTTTGTAGGGCCTTAGTCTTTTGGTGATCACGTCTTAGCTTTAGCCTTCAGGCTTAACAAGATGCACCTTTGGTCTTTTGAGTATTATTCGGAGAGTCGGCAATTGATGCGCTTCATAGGAACATTTTAGGTTTGGCTTAGTCTCTCGAACTTTTGCTGAAGTGTTCCTTGAATGCTGATGGTAGCCATCACCCCAGGGGTTTTTTGGTGCTGGTCTGGGAGTTGACTTGGGGCCGCCGAGACCATAGGACTTGAACCTCCTCGAGGGTTTCTCGGTGCCAGCCCGAAGATGTCCTTATGATCATGGGGCTATCAAGGTCTTTTTGAAAACTACCACAGAGGTTTCTCGATGCCGGCCCGGAAGTTTGACTCGGGACTGCCAAGATCGTAGGACTTGAACTGCGTTGAGGGTTTCTCGGTGCTGGCCCGAGGGTGTCCTTACAATCACGGGGCCGTCGAGGTCCTTTTGAAAACTACCATGGGGTTTCTTGGTGCCGGCCAGGGAGTTTGACTCGGCGCCGCCGAGACCGTAAGACTTGAACCGCCTCGGGGGTTTCTCATTGCCAGTTCGAGGGTGTCCTTATGATCACGGGGCTACCGAAGTCCTTTTGAAACTTTCACGGGGGTTTTTCAGTGCCGGCCAGGAGTTTGACTCATGGCCAACGAGACCGTAGGACTTGAACCACCTCGGGGGTTTCTTGGTGCCGACCCGGGAGTTTGACTCAGGGCCGCTCACTACAAGAAAATACTGAAATAGCGACGCAAATTTAGCGACGCATAATTGCATCGCTAAATTGCGACCACTTTGCGACGCCTCTGTGACAACAAAATATTGCGACGCAATTAGCGACGCATAAGCGACTCAATTAACCAGAAAATCAAAAAAATTAAATTTTTAATATTGCGACGCAAATATTACGTCGCAATATTTTTAAATTAATTTTTTTATTAAATATAAATATCAATAAAAATATTGTGACGCAATATTTGCGTCGTAATGTTTTTAACAGAATTAAATATTTTAAATAGCGACGCATTAGCGATGCAATAAATAGAAAATTAGAAAAATTATTTTTAATTTAGCGACGCATCAATTGCGTCGTAAATAATTTAAATAAAATTAAATTTTATAAATTTAATTATCAGAAAAAAATATTGCGATGCATCACAGTGCGTCGCCATGTTTTTAAAAGAATTAAATATATTAAATAGTGACGTAATAAACTAGAAAATTAGAAAAATTATTTTTAATTTAGTGACGCAACAAATGCATCGCAAATAATTTAAATGAAATTATATTTTTTAAAGTACAAATAGTTTACAAAATATTACGACGCATAACAGTGCGTCGTAATGTTTTGAAAAGAATTAAATATTTTAAATAGCGATGCCTTAGCGACGCAATAAACTAGAAAAATAGAAAAATTATTTTTAATTTAGCAACGCAACAATTGCGTCACAAATAATTTAAATAAAATTATATTTTTTAAAGTATAAAATTTTAAAAATATTGCGACGCAACTCAGTGCATCGCAATATTTTGAAAAAAATTAAATATTTTAAATAGCGATGCATTAGCGACGCAATAAACCAGAAAATAAATTAAAATAATTTTAATTTAGTGACGCAATAAATGCGTCGCAATTATTTTAAATAAAATTAAATTGGGGAGTTTTATTTTTCTGAGTTTCAGGTAAACTTATTAAATATAATTTATCAGTGATATATAATTCTTTAAACTTAATAAATTCAGAAACTGACTATTTTTTTTAATGCAGAAACAGTTTACGTGGGATCCTGCCAGCCATGATGCCATTAGGGCAGCATGGGAGGCTCTGACGCGACGCTGATACTCCGACATGCTTCATCGTTGGAGGTCATCGGGTCAGCATCCTGCGCACGTGCCAGAGGGTATTTTGCATGAGTGGCAGCAGGCCTGGGAGTCCGATGGCTGGCGCAGGAGGTCCGCATCAGCCAGCACGAACCGCCGATCTGAGAAGGGCGGTCCTGGCACGGGTCTCTCCCGTCATACTTCGGGCTCCATTTCGATTCAGAAGCACAGACGGTGTATGGTAAGAAAACATAAATGTTTTAATTACTATTTTAGTTATTTACAAATATTTGTATTAATATCATTTTTTTTATTGTTATAGACTGAGCAGGAGGGTGGAGATCCTGGTGAGTTTCGTCTATTCAGGGCGACACACACCAGGAGGGATGGCTCCTGGGTCGACACGCGACCACGAGAGGTTGCGGTAAGAAATTAGATTTATGTAGTATCTGTTTAATTTCTAAAATTTTATTTCGATAAATTTATTAACTCATTTATTGTTGATTTCATAATTTCAAGACACGAGTCGACGAGCTTCGCTCCCAGGCATCGCAGGTCGACTCTACTGATGGGGAGACGCCCGTCGAACTCTCAGCAGAGGAGAGTCGACGTGTGTTTTGGAGGCTGTTGGTGCCCAGCCACGAGACCACAGGGTCTATGGTCTGGGCACTAGAGCTTCTACATTTTTTCCCCATCAGGCCTCCAGCTCGCGAGTTCCTGCTAATCTTCCTCCCGAGCGTTTACAGGAGCTTCGCAGACCTATTGCAGAGGAGATTCGCCAGGAGGTCGAGCAGGATTTTGAGGATCGTATGCGAGGCCGGGATCAGGAGGTTGCAGACATGCGAGATGAGATGCATTATTTGCAGAATATGGTTAGCCACTTGTCGCAGAGTCTTCAGCCTCCACAGCCTCCACGTGATCGTTCAGATTCTTGATGTATTTTTTTTTTCTTTTTTTATATTGTAAAAACTTTAAAATTTTAATATATAAATTATTTTTTGAAATATATTATTATTTGGATTGAGTAAAAAATGTTTGTATCAATATTTAGATTTAGCGAAATTGAATTAACCATTTTAATTTTTAATCATTTAAATATTTTAAAAACAAAATTTGCGACGCATTAGCGACTGATATTGGATCGCTAATATTTTTAAAATATTATTATTAAATATTGTGACGCAATGACCTGACATCGCAATAATTTAAAAAAATTTAATAGCGGCGCATTAGCGACTAAAATTGAGTCGCTATTTTATCTTAAAAATTTTTAATAAATATTGTGACGCAATTACCTTGCATCGCAATATTTTAAAATAATTTTTATTTGCGACGCATTAGCGACTCAAATTGCGTCGCTATTATACCAAATTATTATTATTAAATATTGCGACGCAGCTGGATGAGTCGCAATATTGCGACCCAATTTAGTGCGTCGCAATATTTAATAATAATTTTTTTTGTTTTAAAAATTAAATTTAAATATTGCGACGCAATTTAGTGCATCGTAATATTTAATAATAATTTTTTTAAAATTTATTTTTAAATTTAGCGACGCATTTGCATGCGTCGCAATATTGCGACGCAATGTGGCATCGCAAGAGCATCGCAGAGAGTCGCAATATTGCGATGCAATTACGACAAAAGGGTATTGCGACGGACAGTTGAGCGACGCCCTCGTTGCATCGCTATTGCGTCGCAATAGCATGTTTAGCGACGCAATTGCGACGCATTTGGGCGTCGCAATATTTTAATTCTCTTGTAGTGGCTGTAGGACTTGAACCGCCTTGGGGGTTTCTCGGTGCTAGCCCAGGGGTGTCCTTATGATCATGGGGCCGCCGAGGTCCTTTTTAAAACTACCATAGGGATTTTTTGGTGCTAGCCCGAAAGTTTGACTCAGGGCTACCGAGACCGTAGGACATGAACTGCGTCGAGGGTTTCTCAGTGCCAGCCCGAGGGTGTCCTTACCATCATGGGGATGTCGAGGTCCTTTTAAAAATTACCATGAGGGTTTCTTAGTGCTGGCCTGGGAGTTTGACTCGAGACTGCCGAGACCATAGGACTTGAGCTGTCTCGAAGGTTTCTCGGTGCCTGCCCGGAGGCATCCTTACGATCATGGGATCGCCAAGGTCCTTTTGAAATTTTTCAAACCGAATGAAAGGATGGAATTGAAAACTTTTCATATATTCATTGGCTAAGTACTCTCACTATTGATAATGCCGATGAAGTTTATCCGCATTTCAAGTACACGAGATCGTGCGTCCGTCGAGCTCCTCGAGTTGGTATGCTCCTTGGCGAAGTGCTTTGGCAACTTGGTAGGGCTCCTCCCAATTTGGAGATAGCTTGCCTCCTTCGGTTGTCTTGGATACCTCGGCCCTTCTGAGGATTAAATCTTCTGTGTGGAACGTCTTGAGACAGACTCGAGCATTGCAATATTTTGTTGCTTGCTGGCGAAAGATAACCATCTTGAGCCGCACTTGGTCTCGGATCTCATCGATGAAGTCGAGGTTGGCCTTTAGTTGATCAGGATTATTTCTTCATTATATGATTTCATCCGGGGGCTTGGAAGACCAATCTCCACCGGGATGACCGTTTCAGATCCAAAGACGAGACTGAAAGAAGTCTTCCCTATGGGGATCCTTGGAGTCGTGTGATATGACCACAATATACTAGGGAGTTCCTCCATCCATTTGCCTTTGAACTCATCCAGTTGGGTTCTAAGTCCCCGAAGGATGGTCCAACTCATGACTTCTACTTCTCTATTGGTTTGTGGATGCCCGACAGAAGTAAAACGATGGCCGATACCCAACTCGGTGCAAAAAGCCTTGAATGCAGCATTATGAAATTGTTGACCATTGTCTGTGATGATAATATGAGGTAGGCCAAATCGACAGATAATAAACTTTCAAAAAATGCCTTCACCTTGCTCTCGGTGATTTTGGCTATTGCCTTAACTTCAACCCATTTGGTGAAGTAGTCGATGGCGACAAGTAAGAATCTCCATTGTCTTGAAGCTAGGGGGAATGGTTCAAGGATATTCATTTCCTATTGAGCAAAGGGCCACAGAACAGAGAGCGGGCTCAACTGAGAGGCTGGCTGTAGCTGGACATTAGAATATCGTTGGCAGCTATCGCACTTTTGGACTAGCTCAGTAGCATTCTTTCGCATGGTGAGCCAATAATATCCTTGGCAAAGAGCCTTATGAGCTAGTGATCTGCCCCCCAGATGGTTCCCACAGATGCCCTCATGGATCTCCCTGAGGATATAGTTGGCATCTGTAGGACCAACACATTTAAGGAGGGGATAAGAGAAAGACTTCTTATATAACTGCTCATTCAATAATACAAACTTAGGGGCCCTTCACTTAACTAGCCTGGCTTCTACAGGATCAGTAGGGAGAGTATCGTCAGTAAGATAGCAGATGTAAGCATCCATCCATGTTGACTCCTGTGTCACTGGTAGAATCTCTTCTGTTGTATCAATACTCGGGAGCTCCAGATGCTCAACATATGTTCTCCCTAATGTGTTATCTGTCGAAGTAGCCAGCCGTGACAAGGTATCAGCTCTGACATTTTCATCTCTAGGAATATAACTGATAGTAAAATAAGCCAATGAGGAGGTCAGTGACTTGACCTTATTTAGATATCAAGACATGATGGGGTCTTGAGCTTCATACTCTCCAGTAATCTGTCCGAAGATGAGCTCGGAGTCGGTAAAAGCCTTAAGGTGCTTTATTCCAAACTCTCACGCAAGCTTAATACTGGCCAATAAGGCCTTATACTCGGCTTAATTATTTGTAGCTTTAAAAAAAAAATCAAAGAGCGCACTCCATCACTATGCCCTCCGGATTTGCAAGAATAAGACCAACCCCATTTCCTTGAGAATTGGAGGCGCCATCAATATGAAAATCTAGGTTTCCATCATATCCTCATCAGTGTCCGAACATATCATTGGAAAGTCTTTAGGTTGCTCTTCTGTCTAGGGGCACTCCACTAGAAGTTCGCCAGCACCTGGGACTTCAAGGCAGATCGGGATTGATATGAAAGATCGAATTTTCTCAATTTGATTGCCTATTTAGCCAGCTGACCAGAAGTGTTAGAGCGAGCCCGAACAGCTTTAAGAGGTTGGTTTGTGAGTACCACGATTGGATGGTCTTAGAAATAAGGCCTGAGACGCTGAGCGGAGATGATTAAAGCAAAAATAAAATTTTAGTTCTAGAGTACCTGACCTCCGCATCATGGAGTACTTTGCTAGTGTAATAGACGGGCTTCTTATCTCCATCAGGGTTGAGGTGTACCAAAACAGAGCTTATTGCCTCCGAAAAGGCAGTAAGATAAAGGAAGAGCCTTTTCCCTTCTCTTGGCTTCGATAGCAGTGGCGGTGTAGACACAAATTCCTTCAGCTCCTTGAAGGCTTTTCGTTCGCTTTTCGTAGAGCTTTGAAGAAGGACAAGCATCTTTTTGCTGATCATGACAAGAATCTACTAGAGCAGCCATTCTTTCGGTGAACTGCTGCAACTCATTTTTATTAATTGACAAAGTCCTTGATTCAGGGCCAGAGTGGCCACAGCATCGTCAAGGTGGTAGACCTCAAGGGCTACCATCTTGAACCGGGCCATAAAATCCTTCAAAGTTTCTCCTTCATTCTGTTGAATGGAGAATAAACTATCCGCTATCCACAGGATCTTCCGACAGGCATCGAAATGCGCTAAGAAGATTTTTTCCAACTATCGAAAGGAGTCAATACTACGCTGGAATAGACAAGAATACTAAGCAATGGCAGCCTTCCGAAGGATAGCGGGGAAAGTAATACATAGGAGGGCATCAGTCATCCCCTGGACTTACATGAGAGCTTTATAACTCTCCAGATGATTAAGTGGATCTGTGGTGCCATTATAAGGATCTAGCTGGGGAAGACAGAACCTATGAGGAACAGGCTCTTCCATAATCTAGTAGGTGAAGGGTGGACGAGTGTTATAATCCACTCCTGGTTGGTTATTGAGCTTCTGATTGAGCTCTTCCAACCGTTAGTCCTGCTCCTCCAAGTGCCTTTCCATCTGGCGATCGAGGTCCTCGCCCACTGATTCAGAAGACGATGAGGGGGAGCGATAGCGCTGGTGGTGTCGTGCCCGTCTGGGCTCCTTCCCCCGTCGATGTTTGGAAGAGGGGCTACTCGAGAGGCGAATAGGAGATAGTGATCTTTTGGAGGTTTCCTGGTGGTGATTCCTGTATAGAGCACGACGTGGTGATGCTCCTCCGAAAAGGGTCTTCTGTAGATGGCCGAGACAACTATTGCAAGTGGTATGGGATGCCCGTGTAGCTATCAAACAGCCACCGGTTGTTACCTTTGCAACTCATGGGCGGCCCCCATAAGAGCTTGGACTTGCTGGATAAGAGTGGCCAGTTGCTCATGTGGAGTAGACAACACTGATAGCGAGAAAAGAGTATGGGTATTAGCCTCCGATTGTTCAGCATGATAAGAATCCCCCCCAGTATAACTGGTAGAAGCCTTCTGAATATGTCACCGCCATTATTGTTCAAGAGAGGGCAAGCTTGTAGCTCAGAGTTACAGAGCTATCCTTCTACAGGCCCCCCTTCCTGACGCGCCAATTTAAAAATGCTTGATCACCTTGAGCTGACGTCCTTGAGCGTCAGTAGACGTGCCATCAGCTTGCTGAAGAAGCTTCACCTCGGCATCGAGATCTGCAAGAAGTTTCAAAGACTGGATATTCTGGCGAGGACCCTCCGACGCTCAAGTTAGTGATTAGAATCACAGCCCTGAGCTTGAGGAAGCTCGAGAGAGAGAGAGAGAGAGAGAGTTAGAGATGGAGATGGATCCTTTTTTTTTTTAATGTTTGAGTATTCATATCTTGGTCAAGGATCCCTCTTACCCGTTTTATTGATGCTTGGGGTCTGTGTTACTTGCTTCGGAAGCTTTGAAATCTCATGATGAATAATGACTTCTTAAATGAAATATCAAATTAATGGTGTTGGCCCAGATGGCAACCCAAGAGGGGGGGGGGGGTGAATTGGGTTCTTAAAAATTTAAGTCTTTTTAACTTTAGTTGATTAGTTAGCAAAATGTGCAAGTGAGAGGCTAACTTTAATCAATACACAAGCAAATAATAAAGAGAGATAGAGAGAGAAAATATAGCACGGCAAACACAAGATAATTTTATAGTGGTTCGGTGCAACCAACACCTACGTCCACTCCCAAGATTCACTTGGGTCCACACTATAATCTCTTCGATTACAGCCGAGTTGTTTTCCAAGCTCACAACTCAAACTTGTTGTTTTTCCGGGATCACAACGAACCCAGCCGGTTTTACACGGGCTCACCAGCACAAAACCCTACACGTTGTTTTTCACGGGCTCACAACTAACCCAACACAAGCACTCCGGCTTGCAACGAGGTATAATAACCTCCACTGATTCAATCCACTGATTGAATCAGCAAACAACCAAAATAACAGAGTTTAAATATTGAAATGCTCCCCTTGAGCAAATATACAAATAAAGTATAAAAGGGTTAGAAAAGCCTGATAAGATTGCAGATGGTTGTGGCTTTGGCTTTCTTCCTTCTCCTCTTTAACTCCTCTTGAAGTATTGAATCAGGCCTCAGCAAGATTCTTGACCGTTTGAAAACTTTGGAGTTGAGATGAAGCTTTTTCTCCTTTTGTTGAATGTTGAAAATCCTTCGATTTGATCTTTGAAAAGCTTTTGGATTTTCTTTTGACTCTTGTGGATTGATGATCTGGAGCAGACGAAACTTCCTCTTTGATTTCACTCCTTTTGAATCACTCTATTTTGAACTAGAAGATTTTTCCAATAAAGCTCTGTTTTTCCCTCTTTTTGAAAGATATTCTTTTCTCTCTTTTTGATTTTTATCTCTGTTTTGATTTGAAAAGAGCTCCTCTATTTATAGATTCTGCAAAAATATATCCGTTAGAAACAAGAAAAATAGCCGTTATTTGAAAATCTTACCGTTGGAGCTGATGTGTCATCGTGAAAAATCGCGCCCAGATTTCGCGGAGTCGACTCGAGCACTGTGGGAGTCGGCTCGAAGTCGATTACAGAAACATTTTAAACGTTAAGGGTCGACTCGACTCGGGGGTCGACTCGAGAAATGGGGAGTCGACTCGAGAAGTGCTCAAAAATGAGTTTCTGTTGTCTGAGTCGAGTCGGCTCGCACAGACAGGAGTCGGCTCGCAAGAGTTCAGGGGTCGACTCTTGAAAACTCAAGGGTCGACTCGAGAAAATTGAAATCTCAGACTTGGGGAGTCGACTCGGAAACCTTGAGTCGGCTCGGGAGCGTATCAAAAATCAGAAAATTTTCTGATAGACTTTAAAATTCGTCCCAAATAAATTTAAATATAATTTTGACTTGAATACAATTAATATGACATTAAGCATGAATTCAAGACATGTTTCAAGAAATCATTGAATGAAATATATAGTGTAAAAATTCCTTTGAAATATTAAATATAGAGCTTGAAACTTCTTTTTCAAATTGATTCAATAACTCAGTGAATTTAAACATTGAGAGTCCATTGCTTTCATTTGAATAAGCTCAAGGTTTTGATAAATAAACTCATTGTTTCTTTTAATATACTCATGGCTTTTGGAAATCATCAAAATCAATAAAGTTGGGGTAAATATGTTTCCCAAATTTCTCAACAATCTCCCCCTTTTTGATGATGACAAAAACATTGAGTATATGCATTATGTATTGAAAAATTTTTGATACCAAAATCAACTTTTATGTTCATGGAAAGGCAATGAGGTAGCTCCCCCTATGAAACTCAATTTTGTAATTCATTCAAAATTTTCAATTGTTAAGTTCAAGCAAATAATTTTTCCTTTTCAACATTAAGCATAATGATAACTTAGTTACCTTTTTACTTAATTCTCTCCCCTTAATATTAATTACAATTTAAACTATATATTAAAGAATTGAAAGCATATACGATTAAATAAAATCTCTCCCCCTTTTTTGTAATCAACAAAAAGGTTAGGAAGTTCAATATCAATTCATTCTTTATCTTTTTTCATTTAAATTATCAATTGAGATAATCATTCAAGATATTCAAAGATGCTTACTATTGAAATGGACATAAGTAATGCATCAAACTTTCTCATTACTTCAAAATGATATTACAAGAAAATGTAAACATGCTCATTACATTGAAAGTAAACTTGATTACATCAAAAAGAGATTACATAAAAAATCAAAAGTTTCTTCTTGTAATCCTATTCAAGTGATCAACTATCTGCTTCATTCCTTCACATTGAAGTCTAACATAATCTTTAAGCTTATTATCTACAAAAGTGCAAGCAGTTGTAATCTTATCCTGAAGCTCGGCGTTGCACTGGGAATAGGTCTCTGAGTCACCGCAGATATCCTTAAGTTCCAAAAATATTCTTCAAGTCTTCACTTAAGGAGCTGGTGGATGAACTAAGAGTAGATTCAATCGATGCAACCCGATCACTAAGTGAATACAAGGCTTCTTTAAATTCATAAACTTTTCTCAAATTCATTTTTCAGTCTATTTTCATGTTCACTTATCTCAATTTGAATAAGGATCTAAGCTGATCTAACTGCTCATCAGAAAAGCTACAGATGATAGTAGAAGTCTGAGCAGGAGCAATAGCAGGAGCAGGGGTAGAATCAGGGCAGGAGCTGGAACAGAATCTGGAACAGACGAGCTCTGAGGAGGCTCAGGTGATGAATGTCTCAAGGTCTGGGGGCCTCAGCTCTATAGCTCTGTCCTCTGTAATATTCTTTCTCTCCCAACTTCCATTCCTCTTAACAAACCCCATTCGATGAATAGTAGCCAAAGAGTAAAAATCAGTATGCCTTAGTTCCTTTTTGGCTCACTATCACTAAATGCAATCCCTTGGCTTTGAAATAGCTTGTTAGAATCATGCCATAGGGAAGACAGGATTTCCTCTTCCCCCACAATCAGCTATATACCATAATATCATAATGGGTAGATTGATTGGCTTGCCTGAAACTACAGCATCCATAACAAAGATATCCCTCTCAGACACATAGTCAAAACGGCCTGTCTTAGGGAAAAGAATCCTGCTGCAGATGTTATGAAGCAATCTCAAGTCCAGTGGCAGCTGATTGGCAAAAACTTCTTCAAATCCCTCAAAATTTCTATTCAATAATCTTGTGAGGGCAGGTGACCTATCCTCTGGGTCAAAAGTGGAAGGTCCTGATAGGGGTAAGTCCAATAATTAGAGAGAATGTGGCAGTGACATTCAAACCAATCCTCTAACAATGCTGACCAATCCATTGTCCCTCTAGTCAAATTTTTATAAAACTCTTTAACTAATGCTGGGTATGTAGGACAGTCTAAGGAGCATATTTTCAAATCCCATTTCCTTCAACTGTGACCCTACAAGCAATCCCTCTTCTCAAACAAATCAAAATCAAACTTCCTTCCTGTAGTAATGACTCTACTCGCAAGGTGATCTACCTGAGGAGTAGTGGCAGTAGGAGCAGGCGAGTCGTCGGAGAAGAGGAAGAGGCGAATCCGGAGTCGGCTCGCGAACGGGTCGACGCACGGTCCTTTCCTTTCATCCCGGCACCGCTACTACTAGCACCACGGGTTTTGGGGGCCATTGATCTCAAGTGGAATGATTGTTTAAGGATTTTGGAAGTTTTGGAGGGTTTGGAGGGTTTTGGAAGATTTGGAATGATTAGAATCGATCGATGGGTCGGCTCGTGCCCTAATAAAAGCGATTTGGGACCACGTCGAGTCGACTCGCGCAAAGCATAGAGTCGGCTCGGGAAGTCACAGAGCGCAGACTCGATCTCGAGTCGACTCGCTCAGAGAAGGGGTCGACTCCTGAGTTTCAGCAGAAACTCGAGTCGACTCCGATACTCTCGAGTCGGCTCCGAAACCATTTCAGAGTAAAAAAAAAATTTTTCAGAGTGTCTGAAATGAACCCGGAATTTGATCTTTGAGTATGATTAAAAATCATGGATTTTGATAGATCAAATTGATATGAGTTCTAGATAAAATTTCCTTAAGATTTTGAGAAATTGAAAGAACTCTAGATATATTTCCTTAGAGGTTTCAAAATCTATCCAAAAGGGTTACAAATTCCTAACTCTCCTCTAAGATAACAAAATCTTTCTTCGCTTAAAGGTTTTGTAAAGATGTCAGCTAGTTGTTCTTCAGTGTTTACATAATCTAAACAAATTTCATCATTAGCTACATGTTCCCTTATAAAATGATATCTAATTTCTATGTGTTTTGTCCTTGAGTGTTGAATCGGATTTTTAGTTAAATTGATTGCGCTAGTGTTATCACATCTTATGGGTGTTTTATCAAGTGTGATACCATAGTCTTCAAGTTGTCGCTTAATCCATAGGATTTGCGCACAGCAACTTCCAGCTGCTACATATTCAGCTTCAGTAGTTGATAATGCAACTGAATTTTGCTTTTTGCTAAACCATGTGATTAAGTTACTTCCTAAGAAATGGCATGCACCACTTGTGCTTTTTCTATCTAGTTTACATCCAGCATAATCAGAATCGAATATGCAATTAGGTTTAAAGTTGAGTCTCTAGAATACCATAAACCTACATTTTTCGTTCCATTTAGTATCTTAAAATTCTTTTAACAGCTATTAAATGTGATTCTTTAGGTTCAGATTGAAATCTAGCACATAAACATACTGAAAACATAATATCTGGTCTACTTGCTGTTAAATAAAGAAGGGATCCGATAATACCTCGATAATACTTTTGATCAACCTTCTTACCTTCTTCATCTTTGTCCAGCTTGCATGAAGGACTCATTGGAGTTCCGAGGGGTTTCATTGTTTCCATACCAAACTTTTTGAGTAGTTCTCTTGTGTATTTGGTTTGGTTGATAAAGATTCCCTCCTTGCATTGTTTGATTTGGAGTCCAAGGAAGAAGTTGAGTTCTCCCATCATGCTCATCTCGAATTCTCCCTGCATCAACTTTGCAAATTCTTGACAAAGAGAATCGTTAGTAGCACCAAAAATAATGTCATCTACGTATATTTGTACTACAAGCAAATCTTTATTTTTCTTTTCAAAAATAGTGTTTTATCAACATTACCTCTTGTAAAATCATTTTCTATTAAGAATTTACTTAACCTATCATACCAAGCTCTAGGTGCTTGTTTCAAACCATATAAAGCTTTGTGCAATTTAAAAACGTGATTTGTAAATTCATGATCTTCAAAACCTGGTGGTTGTTCTACATACACCTCTTCATTTATA
>UESW01003140.1:56775-117145 GCA_900491605.1 Calamus simplicifolius | reverse complement strand
GTCCCGGTGGTAGCGGCAGTAGAGGCTCTTGTTCCGGGGGATCTTCGGGTTGATGGGGGGAGGACGTTGCAGGTAAGGCTCCCCTTCGATCTCGAGCAGGATCTGGGATATGGGAGCAAGCAATGGAGTATACGGCCCGTCTCTCGGTGCAGGAGGTCGAGGGCGGTTGTCTGGTCGACGAGGAGGCTCGGGCCTCCTGGGCCGGGCTTCCGCAGGTTCTGGCTGGGCTGGCTTCCGGGGTACGCTCCCGCCGGCCTCACGCCGAGAAAAGTCAGCTTCATCTGCCCGGATGTATTTCTGGGCGCGGATCAGGAGTTCGGAGTAGGAACCCGGTGGCTTCTTGTCAAGAGAATACGCGAAACGGGAAGGGCGGAGCCCTCGCTTCAGAGCCAAGGTAGCCACTGAGTCCTCCAAGTTATATACCTCCAGAGCGGCCTCCTTGAACCGGGCGACGTAGTCTCGCAGGGACTCGCCATTCTTCTGCTGGACAGCAAATAGACTGTCCGCCACCCTCGGGATTTTCCGGCAGGCGTCAAAGTGGGCCAGGAAAGCCCTCTCCAACTGGCGAAAGGAGTCGATGCTCCGTGGCGGCAGGCGAGAGTACCAGGCCCGGGCAGCTTTTTCAGAGTAGCGGGGAAGGCCACACACATAAGGGAGTCTGTAGCCCCCTGAACCTGCATGAGCACCTTGTAACTTTCCAAATGGTCCAGGGGGTCCGTAGTCCCGTCATAAGGGTCCAGCTGAGGAAGGCGGAATCGGGTAGAGATTGGCTCCTCCATGATACGGCGGGACAGGGGAGGCCGACTGTCGTAATCAGTCTTCGGCAGGTGGGTGATACGACGGCTAAGTTCTTCCAACTTCTGATTACACTCCTCGAGTCGCCGCTCAGCTCGGCGAGGCATCCGGCCATCAACGGAACCCTCCCCTGAAGACTCAGAAGAAGAGCGGAGGCGACGATGTCGGCGCGCGCGCTCCGCCTCCTTTCCATGCCGCCGCTTAGGGGAGATGCTGGCATGGCGAGAAGGAGACCGGGGCCTTTGGACGCCTCGCGGCGATGCGGCTTGGCCGGGGATCGGCGGTGATGATCTGCAGGAACGGGCGATCTCCTTCGGGAGGAATGCTGGCTGGGTTGCACCGCCTCTGGGACAGATGGGCTCGGCTCTGGCTGTCGCAAAGCTACTTGTTGCTGCTGCTGCATGCTTTTGACCGCCGCCGCCAGCGACTGGACCTGGGTGGCCAGGTCAGCGAATCGATCTTCTTGAGGCGGCTGTGGAGCGAATGCGGGGGCGCCATTCTGCGGAGCAGAAGGCCCTGCCTCCTGGAGGTTCGGAGGCTCTGGGAAACAAGATACGAGAGCTGGGGGGTCCTCCGCGGGCGGATCAGCCCCGCAGCGCTGCCTCCCAGCGCGACCGGCCGAAACTCCCTTCATTCGAGTTGTCACCATGGCTTTAAGGTCTCGAAGAAAGCCGCTGGTTCGAAGTCTCTCTTACACTCCCCCCTTCCTGGCGCGCCAATCTGATGACGCCAAGTCACCTTCTTCAAACGTCGGGGAAAACGGACGTCTCGCTTCGGGAAGTCCTGCAAGAAAAGTCCCCGAGGACCGGTGGCACCGGTGGGGACCCTCCGACGATCAAGTCAGTGGCTTGGGTTCAGACAAAGAACCGCCCCCCGCGAAGAAAAGCTGAGGCAGTTAGGGTTTTGAGCAGGGAGGAAGAAAGCTCTGAAAAACCCGGGATTGGATCTGGCCCATATCCCCCATATATCTCTTTTTCTTACCTGTCTAAAAACACTCTCCTGTGCAGCTTCGGAAGACCTTTCTTTTGTACCGTTCTTGATGGACGTGGCTGGGCTCCTATTGCTAGAGGCGGCGAGTCGTACATCCTAGTAAGGCATAGTGGCGCATAGAGGCGTGCAATGCGCCAAACATCGTTATGAGACATGACCTCCCCGTACCGGGGCACCTTTTACAGGACTACGAAATGGTACTACGGCCGCAGGTTCTGGCTGGGCTGGCTTCCGGGGTACGCTCCCGCCGGCCTCACGCCGAGAAAAGTCAGCTTCATCTGCCCGGATGTATTTCTGGGCGCGGATCAGGAGTTCGGAGTAGGAACCCGGTGGCTTCTTGTCAAGAGAATACGCGAAACGGGAAGGGCGGAGCCCTCGCTTCAGAGCCAAGGTAGCCACTGAGTCCTCCAAGTTATATACCTCCAGAGCGGCCTCCTTGAACCGGGCGACGTAGTCTCGCAGGGACTCGCCATTCTTCTGCTGGACAGCAAATAGACTGTCCGCCACCCTCGGGATTTTCCGGCAGGCGTCAAAGTGGGCCAGGAAAGCCCTCTCCAACTGGCGAAAGGAGTCGATGCTCCGTGGCGGCAGGCGAGAGTACCAGGCCCGGGCAGCTTTTTTCAGAGTAGCGGGGAAGGCCACACACATAAGGGAGTCTGTAGCCCCCTGAACCTGCATGAGCACCTTGTAACTTTCCAAATGGTCCAGGGGTCCGTAGTCCCGTCATAAGGGTCCAGCTGAGGAAGGCGGAATCGGGTAGAGATTGGCTCCTCCATGATACGGCGGGACAGGGGAGGCCGACTGTCGTAATCAGTCTCCGGCAGGTGGGTGATACGACGGCTAAGTTCTTCCAACTTCTGATTACACTCCTCGAGTCGCCGCTCAGCTCGGCGAGGCATCCGGCCATCAACGGAACCCTCCCCTGAAGACTCAGAAGAAGAGCGGAGGCGACGATGTCGGCGCGCGCGCTCCGCCTCCTTTCCATGCCGCCGCTTAGGGGAGATGCTGGCATGGCGAGAAGGAGACCGGGGCCTTTTGGACGCCTCGCGGCGATGCGGCTTGGCCGGGGATCGGCGGTGATGATCTGCAGGAACGGGCGATCTCCTTCGGGAGGAATGCTGGCTGGGTTGCACCGCCTCTGGGACAGATGGGCTCGGCTCTGGCTGTCGCAAAGCTACTTGTTGCTGCTGCTGCATGCTTTTGACCGCCGCCGCCAGCGACTGGACCTGGGTGGCCAGGTCAGCGAATCGATCTTCTTGAGGCGGCTGTGGAGCGAATGCGGGGGGCGCCATTCTGCGGAGCAGAAGGCCCTGCCTCCTGGAGGTTCGGAGGCTCTGGGAAACAAGATACGAGAGCTGGGGGGTCCTCCGCGGGCGGATCAGCCCCGCAGCGCTGCCTCCCAGCGCGACCGGCCGAAACTCCCTTCATTCGAGTTGTCACCATGGCTTTAAGGTCTCGAAGAAAGCCGCTGGTTCGAAGTCTCTCTTACACTCCCCCCTACCTGGCGCGCCAATCTGATGACGCCAAGTCACCTTCTTCAAACGTCGGGGAAAACGGACGTCTCGCTCCGGGAAGTCCTGCAAGAAAAGTCCCCGAGGACCGGTGGCACCGGTGGGGACCCTCCGACGATCAAGTCAGTGGCTTGGGTTCAGACAAAGAACCGCCCCCCGCGAAGAAAAGCTGAGGCAGTTAGGGTTTTGAGCAGGGAGGAAGAAAGCTCTGAAAAAACCCGGGGATTGGATCTGGCCCATATCCCCCATATATCTCTTTTTCTTACCTGTCTAAAAACACTCTCCTGTGCAGCTTCGGAAGACCTTTCTTTTGTACCGTTCTTGATGGACGTGGCTGGGCTCCTATTGCTAGAGGCGGCGAGTCGTACATCCTAGTAAGGCATAGTGGCGCATAGAGGCGTGCAATGCGCCAAACATCGTTATGAGACATGACCTCCCCGTACCGGGGCACCTTTTACAGGACTACGAAATGGTACTACGGCAAGGCACTGCCATGTGCCGGAGATCATGCATGAGCACCGTACTTGCTGACAGTTGCTGTTTTCTGTGGCGGTTGAATAGCATGTCGACCATCCACCCTGAGGCCAGTAGGGGCCCTGGGTTTAAGGAAACGACGACCCCACCCCGACCCCGAGGGGGTGCCGGAGGTGGGGAAATGACCGTCCACCCGAGGCTGGTAGGGGCCCCGGGGTTCAGGTACGATTTCCCCGCTCCCGACCCCGAGGGGGTGCCGGGAATGGGGAAATGACCGTCCACCCCGAGGCTGGTGGGGGCCCCGGGGTTCAGGTACGATTTCCCCGCTCCCGACCCCGAGGGGGTGCCGGGAATGGGGAAATGAGGGGCACCCCGAGGTCGGTAGGGGCCCCGGGGTTAAGGTATGATTTCCCCACTCCCGACCCCGAGGGGGTGCCGGGAATGGGGAAATGAGGATGCACCCCGAGGCCGGTAGAGACCCCGGGGTCAAGGTATGATTTCCCCACTCCCGACCCCGAGGGGGTGCCGGGAATGGGGAAATGAGGATGCACCCCGAGGCCGGTAGAGGCCCCGGGGTTAAGGTATGATTTCCCCACTCCCGACCCCGAGGGGGTGCCGGGAATGGGGAAATGAGGATGCACCCCGAGGCCGGTAGAGGCCCCGGGGTCAAGGTATGATTTCCCCACTCCCGACCCCGAGGGGGTGCCGGGAATGGGGAAATGAGGATGCACCCCGAGGCCGGTAGGGACCCCGGGGTCAAGGTATGATTTCCCCGCTCCCGACCCGAGGGGGTGCCGGGAATGGGGAAATGAGGATGCACGGGGAAACGATAGTGATCACCGTTGCCTTTGCTGACGGCGTTGGGATCAGACATATCACCAGCCATTTGAATCATTGATGTAGACCATGATTGGTTCGGCAAAATTTTTTTTTTTAGCAACACCACCTCCTTGTCATTCAACTTTTACGATAACGAACTAGATGACATCCGTTACTAGAGTTGTCAGTTGCCTCCTGTTTATGCTTTAGAAGAACCTCGAACATGTCATCCCTAAAGTAATGATCATCCTTTACTTGTGCTTGACTCCAGCTCGTTGATCAATGTGACCCTTAAATTAAGATAAGAATGATTTATATGTGAAACTTAAATGTAAAAATATATGTATGCAAAAGAATGATATTTTATAATGTGGCAGAGTCCCTGACTGGAGGTTCTTTGCAAGATGCAACGCAATTGAGTTATTAAAAATTCTCCCAATCATTCTCAAAAGCCTCCAAATTATTTTGCAATCCTACGTCGCGTTTTTTATTATTAAACATTTTGAGATTAGGTTAAACCTCAGCCAACCTGCCAGTGTATCACTCGTAATTTGAAAAATGCATCATGGCGGCTTTTTCTTGACAACATGAATGTAGATTAAACTTCTCCCAGTAGTTCTGTTTTCTTTTTTCTGGCAGAAAAATGAGAAGATCTCAAATTGATTATATCTATATAAAAAAAAAAACAGAAATATTGTATTACAGAGATAGACGAGATGAGAAGGAAAATCAGAAATTCACAGCAGGGGATGCGGGGATGGTGGTTGCTACGATCCAGAGAGAGAGAGAGAGAGAGAGAGAGAGAATCTAGCATGCTAGCTACTGTCCAAACAAATATATAATGCTTTGTATTGGAGATTGTTAAATAGTTCTATTTTCTTCAATCAATCACTTAGTTCAAGAGAGCAAACTCTCTAATTTTGTAATTCTGTGTAAAATCATCTTCCATTGAATTACATAAAAATCAATTATATCTAATTCAGACATGTGTTGTTAGATCATCAAGTGGTGTCTAAGCCTGGTCATGAATTCAATGCTAGCAAGATTTGGGCTTCACATGCATGAAGTATCAATTTATTGATCCATAGAGCATCCAAATACAATAACAGTGGCAATAACTCTAACTTTAATAGCTGGCTACAGTTTAATTTGTTTTTCTTTTCTTTGTTTACTCCATGGATTTTCCTTAAGTCTAAAAAAATAAAAGTAAAACTCATGACCATTGAAAAATTCATGATTGCATAGAAACAAAGAATAATTCAAGAAGATGCATAGTTTGAAATTGATCTATGTTATATCATAAGCATAACAATGATCTCTTTATTTCTATACTTATAGATCTGTCATCCTTTTTCCTTAAAATCCTATTGTCTCGAAGCTCACATGTTAATCTTCCCCACACTCTTGCTGCGCTACTATAATTAATTCCATAAATATTTTTGTTACTTCCTTAAAAAAATATCCTTGTTTCAAGATAACCATTAAATCTTGAATATTTAATTTCACCACTAGTCCAAATTATAATCATTGTATTAATCATGATATTTTGTCTCTTGCTATAACCTAAATCTTATTAATTCATTTTATTCCGCTAATAGTCTTGCTATTAAGTTATAACATTCTTTAGTCTTCAATACAATAAGAAATAATCTTCCCAACCTAATTAACAAAAGAACAATCAATGTACAGTTCTATATGCACAAGTATCACAAAAACTATGTTTCTTAATAACGTACTCTACTTATGAATTTCCCCCTTCCTACATGCCATAAAGTTTTAATTTTAATCATCATATAAATCTAGCTAAGCTACTCATAAAAGTACCAAGAACATTTATAATTGAATCCATATAAATAAAGAAAGTAATAAATTCATTGTACCTATCACCTCCAATTAGTTGCTATGGCATCATGCTCAATGAGCAATTAACTTATATTTAGGTCTTAGACTTTTACGAGCCTTTTTCTTGATCCTGAGAAGGTTGCTTTTACTTATTGTAAGGACAAGAGGCTATCTTGTTGTCCAACTGACCACATAAAAGGCAAGCATTGGTGAACTAATGAGAATCCTTCTTGGAATGATTCTTGCCATAATTTATAAGCATTGAATCTCACCTCTTTGTCAATCAGCATTACTTAGAAGACTGATTTTCTTTTTTCTTAGGCTAGCTCAAGGAGTCTTGACTTGCTTGTGATATCACTAAAAATGATCTCTTTTTTTTTCTCATGTTATTCACTTTTCTTTTGCACATTATTGAGGTTATTCTCAATTAAGAGCACTTTCTTCACCATAGCAGCATATGTGATCAGTTTCAATGCATTTACTGGCAGTCTAAGTCTAGGCTTCAATCTTGGACAAACCTTTGAATCTTTGCCTCCTTTGCTCTAATCTAATAATCATTCCTATCTGAGTAGATGTGCTCTTAGTAAAATATTTCTGATAAATGCTTCCTTGAATACTTCTCAAGTAATAGCTGATAGAGATATAACTAAAAGATATGCTTTATGTTATGTCTTTACATTTTTAATGAGAATTCATTTTGAGCAATGTGTGCCATTTACTATATATATGTGCATGTGTCTAGTATTTACAAAGAGTATTTGATCTAGTGTGTAGAGTACGGCTTACACACAGAAGACTAGATCATCGGTTCTTTTGGAATACAAGTTTATTGTTCACAGTTTTAGATGGAATTGGACACACCATCAGTAGAACTGTAGCACAAATTTTTAGTAGGTCTGTCTTGACTACGGGGAATGGTTTATTCTAACTATTTGTGCTAGTACACTTTGTGTGTATTGAACAGGACCCAGTTGAGTTAATTATTTTATACTGACTTTATAAAATAATTTAAAACTCATGAATATTATGATTACTTATGCTCTTAATCTGAATTCTATTTCTAGACACGTGTATGTAGTGATTATTGCTTTGATTATACATAGAGTGAGATTCTATATGAGTCAATAAACTCAGTGGGTTGAGCAATAACATTATATATATGGTGAATATTAATAGTTGAAGGAATCCACGTCCTGTTAATTTGGATTGATGATATCCCCTTGAGAAAGCTTATAAGTTTTGATTGTATCAAATCTTGCAAGTGGATTTTGAATCCGATACATCAAATAAGTTAAGTGGATAAGTCTCAAGGATAATAATAGCCAATTAAATTATATTATCAGTAATTAAATTTAATTGATGGATATCTGTAATCTTAACGTGGGGAGATAATAAGTATTTAATATTAAGGCTCAAAAATAAATTCGAATATGATTAGGAGTACAATTATAATTCTTTAGTGGAATGAATTGTAATTTACGTAATTGAATCCTAACCCGGGATAGGATTAGGAGATTTAATTATGTGGGAAGTCCTTTTCATATTTACCTATTGGTCCCTGTTGTAGCCCTATAAATACCCTCTCAGTTGGTTGCTAGGATTAACGTTTTTGAGAAAAAAAGAAAAACAAGAAACCCTAGGTCGGCCGAAAGATCCCACTATCTTGTGAGAGAAGGAAGGTAGTTCGTAAATACGGCGGAAGGCTAAAAGGTTGAGGTCGAGCAATCAAATCAAAGTGTTCCAACGTTCAAGTCTGAAGGTATGATCTTATACTCATAGATTAGAACAGTAAAAGATTTTTGTATTACTCATATACGCTATAGCCGTGATCTTGGAGGTATCTCGCGCTCCCCAACAATAGCATCATATTCTTGTCCGTGCTCTTCCAACAACCATCAATTGTAAGCATCATCTTGTAGAAATTATGAGACATACTTAACCCTCTCTGCCTTCTGGCTATTGAGAACATTAAAAGCCTTTTCCATTTCTATGATCGAGTTCTCAACTTCCAAAGAATTGATGGAACTGGCGTATGGAGGAGGAGCTAATCCCTTGAATTCAATGAATTACTTCCCCTTTTCTGATGTTATAGCTAGCGACCTAGCTAATGCTGACATCCTTGCTACTGTTGCATCTTTTACTACTATATTTACATCACCCTAGCAAGGACATGCATCACATTGATCAGTTTAGCCTGAAAATTTTTATAAGATTTTTTTATAGGTTCGCTTGAGCTAGAACTATCATTAATATCTTGGCCATTTTGCTTATTAGAATCATAAGCATTGGGCCTTCGCCCACATGTGTATCTCTCAAGTGACATGCCATGGTGATTTATACTATATTATCAAGAAATTTTTATTTAAGTCATACATTCCAAATGTTTCAATCATTAAACTTTATAGACTTACTTATACTTTTGTTCACAAATAAAATCATTTAACAATTGACTTGAGAAATAAATCCCACAACATGCAAGGCATCTTACTCAAAATAATATCACAAAACTAAATCAATTTAACTAATAATAGAAGATTAAATATCTATTAAATCAAACTAGTTAAATTCTAAAACAATATTAGTAATAAGAACTAAAAATCGAACATAGGATTCTGGTAGCAAAAATGGTAAATATTCTTAAATCAAAACTAAGCTAATTAATTATACTAACTAGAGAGAAATATAGCTCAACTCTTGGATCAACTTCATCTGAATTTTGCTTATAATGTAAACAAAAACCACACACAACCCCTATGAAATGGGTCCTAGTATCACAAACCTTCGTATAGACCCTGATAGACTGGGTCTACACAACACAAAGCATCGTTTGATTTAAAGCTATAACATATACATATTCAACGCTTATTTTACGTACACATAATTCGCAATTTATCCAATATTTTTAAGTACAAAAAATAATTCATAGCATAATTTTTAGAAATCTCACCATAATACTTGATGTATAAACTAATCACATAAACTATATGATATAACGGATTTGCTTGATTCAATTTTATATAAACAAAATATAAAAGTAATTTATTGAATTTAAAATCATTTTCATAACAATATATATTTATAACATATTTCAAATCGAAAACCAAATATCAAACAATTTAGAACAAATTTTGAATAATTTAGCAAGCATAAAATTTTAATCAACTTATTTAATCCAATTTTTCATGTAAATAACTAGATAAATAATTACTAAATTCTAACATATTTAACAAACTATAAAAAAATTAACAAAACACTCTAACTATGATTAAAGTTACTTATCTTGATTTGCTGAAAAATGTGATAGACCTAATTAGGTAGGGTCTATTGTTCAGCTATGGCTATCAAATCAAATATAATACCAAAGATTAGATGACATAAAGGTCAAGTTAGGGTTTACAAATAGTCAATCCTAAATCTATGATTAAGACTTGATAACGCCCAATCACTGGTCCTGAACATCGGAAACGGACTGATTCTCGAACCTTCGCTTCACCAGGTTGCCTGCAAAGAAGTCCCAGGACCGGAGAGGATTTTCTAATGGGACCCTCCGACGCCCAAGTTAGCAATTGAGGTCACATCAGAAGAGGAGCTCGAATGAGCTCTTTTTAGATGAAAAGGTGCTCCCGAGGAGGAGGGATTCCTCTCTGGGCCTTAGGATAGCGATTTTCTCGGGGTTATCGCACATACCTATTTTTTGAGTGGATTCACCTTTTTATAGGGGTTGACCCTGGCATGATCACGTGGGATTCGTGAAGAAGAATGTCCGCGGAGTTCTTGGAAGTTACGTGAATCTGCACTGGTTGGTGGATCCTGTCTCATCAGAAAGGGAGAAAACGATGGTTGATGGGCTAAGTCCCATCAGCCAGCGGGGCTATTGGGTAGTTGGGTCCAGTCCCATCAGCAGCATGGCCAGTGGGTAGTTGGATCTGGCGTTGTCAGGCGGCGGGTTAGAGAGGTAGCGTCCCGAGCTACCAGGGCCGTGTTGGGGCAATTTGGAGGAAACCAGGAAGTCTCGACTTTCCGATGGAACCAAGGCTTATCTGGGTCGGCCAGGGGTGACCAGAGCCAGCCTCGCCGACTAGGACGTGTTGGGGCAGGGCCGACCAGGAATGGTCGGGGCCGACTCGGCGGGCTTGAAGATGCTGGGGGCGAGAAGGGCCGACCAGGAACGGTCGGGCCGACTCGACGGGCTTGAGGTGCCGGGGCGAGAAGGGCCGACCAGGAATGGTCGGGGCCGACTCGGTGGGTTTGGAGGTGCGGGGCCGAGAAGGGCCGACCAGGAATGGTCAGGGCCGACTCGGCGGTCTTGGAGATGCCGGGCCGAGAAGGGCTGACTAGAATGGTCGGGCCGACTCGGTGGGCTTGGAGGTGCCGGGCCGAGAAGGGCCGACCAGGAATGGTCGGGCCGACTCAGCGGTCTTGGAGACGCCGGGGCCGAGAAGGGCCGACCAGGAATGGTCGGGGCCAACTCGGCGGGCTTGGAGATGCCAGGGCCGAGAAGGGCTGACCAGGAATGGTCGGGGCCGACTCGGCGGGCTTGGAGACGCCGGGACCGAGAAGGGCCGACCAGGAATGGTCGGGGCCGACTCGGCGGCTTGGAGGAACCAAGGCCGAGAAGGGCCGACCAGGAATGGTCGGGGCTGACTCGGCAGACCTGGAGATGCCAGGGCCGATCAGGAATGGTCGGGCTGACTCGGCGGTCTTGCAGACACCGGGGCCGAGAAGGGCCGTCCAGGAAAGGTGAGGCCGACTCGGCGGGCTTGGAGATGCCGGGGCGCACTAATGTTTTGGTTTTATCGAAATTACCCTTGTGGCTACATTAGCCACATCAGATGCCCCCCGCTCCTGAGCGCTAAGGACCACGCGTCTGCAATCCTTTGGGCGAAAGGGGCACAAAATTCAAAAAGAATGATTGCTTCCTTTAGTGGCTTTAAATGGGTTGATGTGCTGGCGTTTTGTTTCGAGGCAGTGTCGCTTCGAAGATCTTCCGTAATCATGCGTTAGGTGGTGATGACGTTGGCGCTAGACGCTTGGAGAAGGGGCTCATTGGGTGATGGAAAAAGGCAAGGACATCATTGTCGCTCTTTTTCTATGGCCCGCGATTGGCCGGGGATCACGTCTTCTGGAGCGGATCGAGGTGGCACGCCTTGGGCGTAGGCGAGATTTTCGGCTGGCAGCCTGCAACGCAATGGACTCGCGCCAGATGGCAGGATCTGGGGCGGCGTTAGCTGGAGACGGGGGCTATAAAAACCTTTCAAGGGCCTGTAGAACTTTTACGCTGCCATTGCTTTCTTCTACTTTCTTCTTCCCTGAGTTCTTCTGCAACCTGAGTCTTTCCAACTCCTAGGTTAGTTTCATCCCTTTTTTACCTATGGACCGCCGTGCCATTAGGGAGGGCAAGAGACCCGTAGAAGAGTCTTCCCAATCTAGCAGTGAAGACCAGGCCCCTGTAGCTAGAAGTCAAATGCCTCAGTCGGTGGGCGGCGTCGTCATCCGTGGTCAATCGGGGGCAATAGGACCTCCAACCACCTCCGGTCCTCCTATTAGGCAGTCCCCTTGTCCTCTCGCCATCCGGCGCTTCCTCCGGCGGTGAGTTCTGATCCAGCGGGTCCAGCTTGGGTGAATTCAACCATGACCTCTAAGGACGTAGAGGCCGTTAGAGCTAAATACCATGTCCCTGACTTCATTGGCCTGTCTGCACCGGGGCCCGAAGACAGGGTGACCTCGACCATCCAGGTCGGGTCGCTCTGTACGAAGAGTTCTTTCGGTGCGGGCTGTGCCTTCCTTTCCATCCTTTTTTCCTTAATCTCTTAGATAGGTATAGGTTAGTGCCGGCACAGTTGACTCCGAACTCGATTCGGATCATCTGCGCCTTTGTCATCCTTTGTCATTTCGAGGGGGCCTGCCCAGGGCTATCTCTGTTCCGAGCTTTCTATAAGCTTCCGCCAAGGTGAGGGTGCCTGGTGGGAATTTACTGCCAGGCCGGGTAGAGCTTTCCCCTTGGGCCTCCCATCCAAAATTAGGGGGTGGAAACCTAGATTTCTTTTTGCCCACGTCGAGGGGTTCAGGGCCGCTTGGAGGGAGCCCGATACTAGCTCCAATGAAGATTCCACCGTAGGGGATAGGGATAAGGAATTATTCACCCAACTGTCCAACTGTCAAATCCCCGGCTACAAGGAACTCCTATCCGAGGAGAACCTGGTAGAAGCCGAGTTAGCCCGGCGACCGGTGAGCTTGGCGCCTGAATCCTTCTGTCCGTCCTTCGATTTACTGTATGCCGTTACTGATGCTCATTATTCTTTTTTGCAGCAATGAGGGTTTCCACCAGCGACTTTGAGGTGTTTTGAGGCAGAAAAGGCGGGCGACCGGAGAGTCATCCAGGCCGGCGAAGAAACTCCGAGGAAGGGAGCCGGCCAGGCCGGCCGCAGCCCCCACAGCCCCAATGCCCGCGGGGGAGCCGGCTGAGAAGAAGCCGGTTGTAGGAGCGGCCCGGAAAACCAGCGAGAGCCGAAATCAAAGAAGGGGAGATCCCGACCACCACCGAAACGACGGTGGTAATTTTGGATGGAGAGGAGGAAGCTCCCGCCGCCGCCGATGTGCCCGAGGCGGGGCGGCTTACTATTGCTGTCGGCCCTCCGGCTGCTGCAGAGCCATAGGGAGAAGGTGCTCCCCCAACCACCAGCGAGGGGGAGCGGGTCGCCAGGGAGGCCCAAATGGGGCGGAGGCGATCGAGAAGCAAAGGGGTGAGTCGGGGAGCTCATCCCACCAATCGGCCCGTGCTCGGCCCGCCCCCAAGCCGAAGGCCCGCAGGTGGGGCAGACGAGGCTGGTTCCCCCGGTCAGCACAATGGCGGACCCGCGCAGGCCTTCGCCTCCTGTCGGGAGTCCGAACTGCCGAGTTTGAAGAGGAGACGCGGGGAATGAGTCACTCCGCACTCCTAGATATGGTCATGGTCTCTGTTGTCCAGGTAAATTTTGGACACTTCTCATTTTTTCCATATTTCTTCTTCTTCTCGTAGCTGACACGCTTCCTCTGCTACAATTGGTCAATGGAGCATTGGGCCTTCGCGAGGCACTGGCCCATTCTTCCACCGCAATAATCAAGGCCCTGGTGTGGGCCGATAGATATAAGAAGGAGAGCATGGCGCAGGCCGAAAGCCTTGCTCCCCTTCATCAAGAAACCTCGGCCCGCGAGGAGAGCCGGGCCAGTCGCCTGAGGGAGATGGAGAGCCGGCTGAAGCCGAGAGCGCCGAGGCCAAAATGGAGTTGGCCTCAGAGAGATTGAAGGCCGCTGTGGCGCAGAACGAGGAGTTGACTCGGCGGCTTCAACGCGCCGAGGAGGAGACTCGGATTGCGGCAGAGAGAGCGGCTGCCGCAGAGAAGGCGGCAGTGGAGGCGGGCTCGGAGAAGGCTGGGGCGGTGGCCTGTGCTGGTGAGGCCAGCACCCGCGCCGAATAGGCTGAGAGCAAGGCCTGGGAGGCCGAGGCCAAGCACAGCGGCCAAGCCGAGGTGGGGCAGGCCGTCTCCAATTATAAGGCCTCGCCGGAGTTCAAGCAGGAAGTCATCGTGGCCAGCCTCGATGCTTATATTCAGGGCTTCAGATGTGCAAGGTCAAGTATCTGCGGCCCTCAAGATCGATATTGCTGAACTTGAAGACGTCCGACCTGGGGATTCTGACGAGGAGCCCGCAGAGAAAAGGGACGAAGAGAAGCCCGGCCCCAGCGAGCCTTGAGTTATTTTTCTTTACTTTATTGTATATAACCGGCCTCAGGCCCAATTTTGTACCTTTCTTCAATAGTTAATGAAAAAGACTTTTCCTTCCAACTTCTTTGTGTTTTGATCCATCTGGTCTTTCTTCTTCTGAGAAAAACGCCTTACTGTGCTTTACTTCTTGTGGCCAAATCGTATACGCTGACGATGTCGAAGCCGAATATAGTATCTTCAAAAATGTTTCGCGACTCCACTTAGCCAATATTCGAAGGCGTCTCTAGGATGTAGGCCGGCCATATGAACAGTCACTTAAGATGTTTCGTGTTGTCGCAGGCTGTTTGCAAGAAAGCTCGCTTACGTATGAATCCCCCAAAGGCTTGGAAAGATCTCCGGCGACTCGACGCCAAGCCTAACTTTGGAGGCGTTTGGATTGACCAGAGATGGCTTAGGCTGATTCTGCCATCGTGAGGGGTTTGCGTGTTGCCTAAAAGGTGACTTGGCCGGGTACGGGGCTGTTAGGGTCTTAACCGACTCGGGGGCACTACCGTGTCGGGCCGAGTGGTGTCCCATTAACCACGATGCCGCGAGCTCCTTTTGAACCGCTTCAGGGGTTTGTGTACCGCCTAAAGGGTGACTCGACCGGGTACGGAGCTGCTAGGGTCTTAACCGACTCGGGGGCACTCGTGCCAGGGCAGAGTGGTGTCTCGTTAGCCGCATGCCGGCGAGCTCCTTTTGAATTGCTTCAGGGGTTTGTGTGCCGCTGAAGGGCGACTCGACCGGGTACGAGCTGCTAGGGTCTTAACCAACTCGGGGCACCGCCGTGCCGGGGCCGAGTGGTGTCCCGTTAGCCGCGATGCCGCGAGCTCCTTTTGAACCGCTTTAGGGTTTGTGTGTCTGAAGGGCGACTCGATCAGGTACGGAGCTGCTAGGGTATTAACCGACTCGGGGGCACCGCCGTGCCGGGGCCGAGTGGTGTCCCGTTAGCCGCAATGCCGGTGAGCTCCTTTTGAACCGCTTCAGGGGTTTGTGTGCCGCCTGAAGGGCGACTCGACGGGTATGGAGCTGCTAGGGTCTTAACCGACTCGGGGGCACCACCGTGCCGGGGCCGAGTGGTGTCTCGTTAGCCACGATGCCGGCGAGCTCCTTTTGAACCGCTTTAGGGTTTGTGTGCCGCCTGAAGGGCGACTCAACCAGGTACGGAGCTGCTAGGGTCTTAACCGACTCGGGGCACCACCGTGCCGGGACTGAGTGGTGTCCCGTTAGCCGCGATGCCGGTGAGCTCCTTTTGAACTACTTCAGGGGTTTGTGTGCCACCTGAAGGGACTCGATCGGGTACGGAGCTGCTAGGGTCTTAACCGACTCGGGGGCACCACCGTGCCGTGGCCGAGTGGTGTCCCGTTAGCCACATGCCGACGAGCTCCTTTTGAACCACTTCAGGGTTTATGTGCCGCCTGAAGGGCGACTCGACCGGGTACGGAGCTGCTAGGTCTTAACCGACTCGGGGGCATCGCCGTGCCAGGCCGAGTGGTGTCCCGTTAGCCGCGATGCCGGCAAGCTCCTTTTGAACCCTTTAGGGGTTTGTGTGCCGCCTGAAGGGTAACTCGACCGGGTACGGAGCTGCTAGGGTCTTATCCGACTCGGGGGCACTGTCGTGCCGGGGCCGAGTGGTGTCCCGTTAGCCGCGATGCCGGCGAGCTCATTTTGAACCGCTTTAGGGGTTTGTGTGCCATCTGAAGGGCGACTTTGACCGGGTACGGAGCTGCTAGGGTCTTAACCGACTCGGAGGCACCGCCGTGCCGGGACCAAGTGGTGTCCCATTAGCCGTGATGCCAGCGAGCTCCTTTTGAACCGCTTCAGGGGTTTGGATGCCTCCTGAAGGTTGACTCAACCGGGTACGGAGCTGCTAGGGTCTTAACCGACTCGGGGGCACCACCGTGCCGGGGCCGAGTGGTGTCCCGTTAGCCACGATGCCGGTAAGCTCCTTTTGAACCGCTTCAGGGGTTTGTGTGCCACCTGAAGGGCGACTCGATCGGGTACAGAGCTGCTAGGGTCTTAACCGACTCGGGGGCACCATCGTGCCAGGGCCGAGTGGTGTCCCGTTAGCCACAATGCCGGCGAGCTCCTTTTGAACCGCTTCAGGGGTTTGTGTGCCGCCTGAAGGGCGACTCAACCGGGTACGGAGCTGCTAGGGTCTTAACCGACTGGGGGCACCGCCGTGCCGGGGCCGAGTGGTGTCCCGTTAGCGATGCCGACGAGCTCCTTTTGAGAGACTTGGTCCTTGGATGCAAGGGAGAGTAGGCTGTTGCGTTAGAAAGGACCCCCTTTATTGCTTACACCCTAGGGGAATACATTATTGGTAATATTGGCAAAGGTTGTCCGCATTCCAGGTGTGTGGAATGGTTGTCCGTCGAGTTTTTCTAGTTTATATGCCCCCGGTGGAGCATCTCGGCGATGCGATAAGGACCCTCCTAGTTGGAGGATAGTTTGCCCCCTCTGTAGGCTTTGAAACCTCAGCTTTTCTCAAAACCAAGTCTCCGCGGCGAAAAACCTTAAGACAAACTCGAGCATTGTAGTACCTGGCCGCTCGCTGACGAAAAGTTGCCATGCTAGCCTCGCCCGATCATGCGCCTCGTCGATGAAGTTCAAATTAGCCCGAATCAGCGCGGAGTTGTTTTCCTTGCTGAAGGACTCCACGCATGGACTGGGTAATCCGATCTCGACAGGAATGACGGCTTCGGATCCGAAGGCGAGACTGAAGGGAGTCTCGCCCGTCGGGGCTCTGGGGGTCATGTGATAGGCCCATATCACGCTGGGGAGCTCCTCCACCATCGACCTTTAGACCCATCTAACCAAGTTTGAGTCCTCTAAGGATGGTAAGGTTCATAACCTCAGCCTCCCCGTTGGTTTGGGGGTGGCCGACAGAGGTGAATCGGTGATGAATGCCTAGCTCGTCACAGAAGACTTTGAATACTTTGTTGTTGAATTGGCGGCCGTTGTCCGTGACGAGGGTGTGAGGCAGGCCAAAGCGGCATATGATTGACTTTCAAAAGAAAGCTTTGACTTTGCTTTCAGTGATCTTGGCTAGCACCTCGACCTCGACCCATTTGGTGAAGTAGTCAATGGCGACTAGCAAGAACCTCCGTTGCCCGGAAGCTAGGGGGAATGGCCCGAGAATGTCCATTCCCCACTGAGCGAAGGGCCATGGAGCCGAGAGTGGCTCAGCGGAGTAGACGGTTGATGTTGGATGTGTGCATGGCACTGGCAACCATCACATTTCTGAACTAATTTAGCCGCATCCTCCCTCATAGTGAGCCAGAAGTATCCCTGATGGAGGGCCTTTTGGGCTAAGGATCTGCCTCCTAGATGGTTTCCACATATGCCCTCGTGGATTTCTCTGAGGATGTAGTCGGCGTTGGCAGGTCCCACATACTTGAGTAGGGGATAGAGAATGACCTTCTGTATAGACGCCCATCGAGGAGGATGAATTTGGAGGCTCTCCACTTGAGCAGCCTGGCCTCATTGCGGTCATCAGGGAGTGTGCCATCAGTGAGATAATGAACGTATGCGTCCATCCATGTGGGCTCTTAGGTGAGCGGGAGGATTTCCTCACTATCCTCTATACTGGGTCTTTCCAAATATTCAATGTAAGCATCCCTTGCCATACCGTCGGCAGAGGTGGCCAGATGAGAAAGGATGTCGGCCTTGGCATTTTCGCTCCGTGGAATATAACTGATATTGAAATAAGCCAGCGGAGAGGTCAAGAGCCGAACCTTGCCCAAGTATTGAGTCATAGCGGGGTCATGCACCTCGTACTCCCCATTGATTTGCCCAGAGATGAGTTGCGAGTCCATGAAAGCTCTGAGATGCCTTATTCCAAACTCCTGGCTAGCCTTAGCCCGGCCAGCAGGGCCTCGTACTCAGCTTGATTGTTGGTGGCTTCAAATAGAAACCGCAAGGTGCATTCTGTCCTCTCTCCGCTTGGTCCGACAAGAATGAGGCCGGCGTCGCTTCCTTGAGAGTTTGATGCACCGTCCACATGAAGGATCCAAGTTTCTCCATCTCCGCCTGGCTCGGGCTCGCGCTATTCCTTGGTAACCTCTTCAGTCATCTCCTCTGCCCAGTGCATTCAACTAGGAAGTCAGCCAAAACCTGGGACTTCAGAGCCGGTCGAGCCTGGAAAGAGAGGTCGAACTCTCCTAGCTTGATGGCCCACTTGGCGAGTTGGCCTGAGGTATCTGGACGAGCCAGGATGGCTCGCAGGGGTTGATCCGTGAGCACCACAATAGGATGGGCTTGAAAATATGGGCGGAGACGCCGAGCAGAGACTATTAGGGTGAAGATAACCTTTTTATTTTGGAGTACCTGACTTCTGCGTCATGGAGGACCTTACTCACATAGTAGACAGGCCTTTGAGTTCCATCAGCGTCGAGATGCACCAAAACTGAACTAACGGCTTCCGAAGAAGCGGCTAAGTAGAGGAAAAGACTTTCCCCGTCTCTTGGCTTGGATAGGAGCGGTGGAGAGGACAGAAACACCTTCAACCCATCGAAGGCTCTCTGGCAATCGTCTGTCCACTCGAAGCTATTCATCTTCCGCAAGGCCTTGAAGAAGGGCAAGCATCTCTCGGCCGATTTGGAGAGGAAACGACTTAGAGCCGCTATCCTCTCGGTTAATCGCTGCACTTCTTCTTGCTGGACGGTGGCCTCATGTCGAGTATGGCGCTGATCTTCTCTGGGTTCGCCTCGATCCCCCGCTGGGTCACTATGAAACCCAGGAACTTGCCTGCCGTGACCCCAAAAGCACACTTCTTGGGGTTCAACTTAACTTGGAAGCGACGGAGGTTGTTGAAGGTCTCCTCTAAGTCGGAGACGTGATCAGAGGCACGGGTGCTCTTTGTCAGCATGTCGTCTACATAGACTTCCATATTCCGGCCTAGCTGGTCCTGGAACACTATGTTCATCAATCTTTGGTAAGTTGCCCCCGCGTTCTTGAGGCCAAAAGGCATCACTTTATAGCAATAAATGTCCTTTTCCATCACAAAGGAGGTGTGCTCTTCGTTTGGGATCCATCCTTATCTGATTATATCCTGAGAAGGTGTCCATGAAGCTGAGGAGTTCGTGCCTGGAGGTGGAATCCACTAGCTGATCAATTCTTAGCAGGGAAAGCTGTCTTTTGGACACGCCTTGTTGAGGTCTGTGAAGTCTATGCAAATCCTCCAGCTCCCATTTGCCTTACGCACCATGACCACATTGGCCAGCCAACTGGGGTAGTGTGCCTCCTGGATGTGGCCGGCACTGAGTAGCTTGTTGACTTCCTCGTCAATAGCCTTTTGTCGATCAGGAGCAAAGCTTCTCTTCTTTTGGCGGATTGGATGGTGCCGCGGTCAATGTTGACCTTATGGGTGATCACTTCCGGAGGGATGCCGGGCATATCAGATGCTGACCAAGTGAAAACGTCTGAATTAGCCCGCAAAAGGCTAAGAGATGCTCCCGGTCTTCTGGGGGAAGGAGTCCGCCGACACGGACGGTTCTTGCCGGGTCATCTCCAAGAGGGAAGGTTAAAAGATGTTCAGCTGGTTCCCTCCCTTGTTAGAGTCTCTGGGGTCGGATGCTTCAAAAGCTGGTTCAGCTTCCAAAGGACTTGATGCCGCATGATAACAGGCAGGACTGGGCTGACCTCACCGCGCATCTCTCCGACTCCTCCACTAGTGGGGAACTGCACCAATAAACGCCGGGTGGAAATAACTGCGTCCAAAAGGTTCAAACCTGGACGCCCAAGAATGGCATTATACGCCAAGGAACCCTCACAACTAGAATTTCATAATCACTGTGCTTTGGCATGGTGGCATTCCGGCTGTCACAGGCAAAGGTATTTCACCTTCAACTCTTACGGAGTTCCCAGTAAAACCGACCAAAGGGGTCGCCACAGGCTGAAGGGAGTCCAAAGATAATCCCATCCGAACAAAAGCGTCATAGGTAAGGATGTCAGATGAGCTGCCACTATCAACTAATATCCTCTTTACAGGTGCTTGGCGATCATCATAGAGATAACGATGCCTTCATTGTTTACATTATCTACGACAGCAGATCCCCCAGGAATTACATTACTCGGCGCCTCCTCCCCCCTCGGCTGCTTAGATGCGGAGGTTGACCCCCAGGACACCATTCCGACCGTTCGCTCCATGGGGGTATTGTCGATCGGGGCCTGAACAGGCGGAGGCCCCATGAGGGTCGGCAGCGGCTGCTGCGCCTTCTGAACATACTTGCCGAGGTAGCCCTGCTGAATGAGCTCCTCGATGGCCCGCTTCAAGCTGTAGCAGCTATCAGTGTCATGGCCATAGTCCCGATGGAATCGACAGTAGCGGCTTTTGTCGTGGGGAGGACCTTTCTTTATGGGAGGAGGGCACTGGAGGTAAGGCTCACCTCGATCTCCATCAGAATGTGAGATCGAGGGGCGAGAAGAGGTGTGAGCTTGCTCTCGTCGGGGACAGGGCTTCTACGCCTGTTGTCGGATCGGCGAGGCGGGTCAGCTCGCCGGTGTCGAGGGGGCCCGCTTGGCTCAGGGCGAGTGGGCTTGTAGCTGGAGCTCCTTAAAGATTCTCGGCGGGTGAAGTCGGCTTCATCCGCATGGATGTACTTTTGAGCCTGGAGGAGGAGGTCGGAATAAGAGCCCGGGGGCTTCTTATCCAAAGAAAAGGTGAAGCGAGACGAGATGAGTTCGCCAGTGTTGCTACCGCGTCATCGAGATGGTAGACCTCGAGGGCGGCAGCTTTGAACTAGGACACAAAGTCCCACAACGACTCTCCCTCCTTCTGGCGCACGGAGAAGAGGTTGTCCGCTACCCTCGGAATTCATCGGCAGGCATCGAAATGTGCCAGGAAAGCCTTCTCCAGTTCTCGGAAGGAATCGATGCTGTGAGGGGACAAGCGCGAGTGCCATGCGCGAGCGGCCTTCCGTAGAGTGGCGGGAAAGGCCTTGCAGAGAAGGGTGTCTGAAGCGCCTTGGACCTGCATCATTGCTTTATAACTCTCGAGATGGTCGAGAGGATCTGTCGTACCATCATACGGGTCCACCTGGGGGAAGCGAAACCTGGAAGGGACAGGCTCCTCTAATATCCGGCGGGTGTAAGGAGGATGAGTGTCGAACTCTTCCTCCGCTGATGATTGATTTTCCTGGCAAGCTCGTCCAGTGCCTATTGTACTCCTCCATGCTCCTCCGCTGTCGGCTGATTGTTGGGGCCCTCCAGATGGCTCGGAGGAGGAAGAAGAAGAAGAAGAAGAAGGAGACAGAAGTCGGGACTTTCGCTTTGGCTCCTCCTGATGACGCGGCCCAGGAGAAATTTTGCTGGGGCCACGATCAGGGGACCATGGCCGCTTGGAGGGCTCGCGGTGGGGCTTCCTAGGGAAGCCGGGCGACGACTGGCCTCCCGCCGATCGCCCTCCCACCGTGAGAACCTCCCCTCGCCGACTGCTGACTGGGGGGGAGTGGTTTGGTGCTGGGTGGCCACGGACTGCTGCTGCTGGAGCCCGTGGACCATAGCAGTGAGAGTTTGAACTTGCTGGGAGAGGGTCGCCAGTTGCTCCGCCGTTTGGACGGCTGCGTTCGGTGGTGGGCAGGTGACTGGAGGATCGGCAGCAGGGGGGTTGGCCTCCTACTGCCTAACTGGCGGGGGAAGCCCCGCTGGACAGCTGACGGAAGCATCCTGAGCTCGTGTCACCACCATGGCTTCAAAGAGAGAAGAGAGGGGGGAGTAGAGTTTGGCCGGATGTAGCACAGGGAAGCCCTGAGGTACTTGCTGCGTTCTACACCAACTTGCCCCCTTCCTGGCGCGCCAATCTGATGACGCCCAATCACTGGTCCTGAATGTCGGGAATGGACTGATTCTCGAACCTTCGCTTTACTAGGTTGCCTGCAAAGAAGTCCCAGGACCAGAGAGGATTCTCCGGTGGGACCCTCCGACGCCCAAGTTAGCAATTGAGGTCACAACAGAAGAGGAGCTCGAATGAGCTCTTTTTAGATGAAAAGGTGCTCCCGGGAGGAGGCATTCCTCTCTGGGCCTTAGGATAGCGATTTTCTCGGGGTTATCGCACATACCTATTTTTGAGTGGATTCACCTTTTTATAGGGTTGACCCTGGCATGATCACGTGGGATTCTGAAGAAGGAATGTCGAGGAGTTCTTGGGAGTTGCGTGAATCTGCGCTGGTTGGTGGGTCCTGTCTCATTGGAAAGAAAAAAATGGCGGTTGGTGGGCTAAGTCCCATCAGCCAGCGGGGCTATTGGGTAGTTGGGTCCAGTCCCATCAGCAGCGTGGCTAGTGGGTAGTTGGATCTGGCGTTGTCAGGCGGCGCGGGTCAGAGAGGTAGCATCCCGAGCTACCAGGGCCGTGTTAGGGCAGATTTGGAGGAAACCGAGAAGTCTCGACTTTTTCGAGGGAGTCGAGGCTTATCTGGGTCGGCCAAGGGTGGCCGGGGCCAGCCTCGCCGACTAGGACGTACCTGGGTGGGGCCGACTCGGCGGGCTTGGAGACGCCGGGGGCGAGAAGGGCCGATCAGGAACGGTCGGGGCTGACTCGACGGGCTTGGAGGTGCCGGGGCCGAGAAGGGCTGACCAGAAATGGTCGGGGCCGGCTCGGCGGACTTGGAGGTGCCGGGGCCGAGAAGGGCCGACTAGGAATGGTCGGGGCCGACTTGGTGGTCTTAGAGATGCCGGGGCCGAGAAGGGCCGACCAGGAATGGTCGGGGCCGACTCGGCGGGCTTGAAGGTGTCGGGGCCGAGAAGGGCCGACCAGGAATGGTCGGGGCCGAGAAGGCGGTCTTGGAGACGCCGGGGCCGAGAAGGGCCGACCATGAATGATCGGGGCCGACTCGGCGGGCTTGAGACGCCGGGGCCGAGAAGGGCGACCAGGAATGGTCGGGGCCGACTCGGCGGGCTTGAGACGCCGGGGCCGAGAAGGGCCGATCAGGAATGGTCGGGGACCGACTCGGCGGACCTGGAGATGCCGAGGAGAAGGGCCGACCAGGAATGGTCGGGGCCGACTCGGCGGGCGCCGGGGCCAAGAAGGGCCGACCAGGAATGGTCGGACTCGATTGGAGATGCCGGGGCGCACTAATGTTTTGGTTTTGTCGAAATTACCCTTATGGCTACATTAGCCACATCAAGACTCATACCTTCCTACACTATACCTTGACATAATCTAGATTAACCACCGCCTTATATTCAAGATTAGACCTAGACCAATAAGGAATCAAGCAAACTAAGGAGATAAAGTAAGTAAAGAACAGCTTTAAATAAGAATAAGGAAAATATATAGCAGATGATGGGGTTTCTATCGATTTCAAACTAAGAGGGGAATGATCGAAGGCTAGTAATTGCTATGCATTAAGGTGGCAATTTGGTTCTTATTTGGTGATTAGATCACTCTAGTTCTATCATGCATTTGTTCCCCCAAACCAAAACAATGAACAAGACTAAAATCGATTGAGATAGGCTAGAAATCAACACGGTGGGAGGGGCTTCATTGGTTGGAATTTACCTCAATCACCAGCTCTTATCAGCCCCTAACTTTTGGCAAGGGTCTAGTTGGGTGATTAGGGCTAATCGACCTTAATCTAACCATTGGTCTTCGCTAAGGTAGAGCATGGCAAGTTTCAACTAAAACTAGTTTACGATAGCTTCCAACGACTTACCATTGACATCAAGAATAAAGAAATGGATAGGAACCAAGAAGAGAAAACTTAGGGAGCTTCTATTTGGCCCGCGAATATTGCTAAGGAGCCCCCCATGCCAAAGTAAGAAAATAGCCTTTTTACCCCTAAATTTTTTGGACCAAAATATCCCTACCTACTAAACAGCCCCCCCTCAAGGGCCCCCAAATAGCCCCCCAGAGCCCTTGCTACCTTCCTCCCGCCTGCCTCACTTCGGATCTTCATTAGATCGTCGATTGAAGTAATTTAAGGTTGAAATCAAGCAATGGACAAGCAATTAATAATTTATGAAGGTGTTACAGTCGCAAAGGTTAATGCGTGCGATCCGTCGTCATTTTTTTTCACAGTTCGTGCGTTGTTCGGCCCTGGGTGGCCGAATAGGTGAGCTCTGTTCGACCACACAGGGCCGAACAACATAAATATGTTCGGCCCAACAGGGCCAAACAAAAATTCTCTGTTCGGCCACACAGGGCCGAACAGAAGCAATATGTTTGGCCACACAGGGCCGAACAGAATGTTTATTCTCTATTTTTTTGATTAATTATGATTAGGGTTTAAAATTATTATTTGATCGTGCAGGACGATGCTTCGACCGAATGTAGCGTGATTAGCTCCGATTGTGTAATGGATTACACAAATAATTTACAACTTATGAGGTAAAATTTAATTGCATTTATTTCATATTATTTGACTGAGCAATGTTTAAAATTGTCTACCAACATAAAACTATTTATTTTATAGATATTCAAAAATAGAGAAAAATGTGTAATTGGTGTCGGAAAGTCGGAAAGAGGAATGGATTTACCGTTATTATTAAAAAATCTGATTCGGGCAGCAATGTTAAGAAACCAAGAATTATTTTTTCTTACGAGAGGAGCGGTACTTGCAAAAGTAAACACATCAAGGAAAAGGGATCAAAGACTAGGGCCAGTGGCACTAAGAAGTGTGGATGTTCTTTTGCCTTAAAGGGAAGAAATTGGACACTGTAGATGATTGGATGTTAACGGTCATTTACGGTGTGCATAATCATCCAGCTGTAAAGCATCTCGAGGGGCACTCATATGCGGGACGATTATCTAAGCAGGAGACTACAATACTAGTGGAGATGTCGAAAAGTTTGGTTTGGCCTAAGGACATTTTATCTACTTTGAAGCAAAGGGATGCCCTCAATGTTACGACAATGAAGACAATCTACAATGCACGGCAGAAGTGCAAGGCTATAGAGATTGCTGGGAGATCTCAGATGCAACATCTTCTTGGTAAATTATCTGAGTGTAAATACATTGAGTGGCATAGGAATTGTATAAAGTCTGATGCTGTGCGTGACTTATTTTGGGCACACCTGGCAGTATAGACTTGTTACGTGCATTTCCTCGTATGTTGATAATGGATTGCACTTACAAGACGAATAGATATCGTCTTCCTCTCTTAGAGATTGTCGGGGTGACATCAACTGACCTAACATTTTCTATTGCTTTTGTGTATATGGACTCTGAGCGAGAAGATAACTATACATGAGCATTAGAGAGATTGCGCAGTGTCATGGACGATGATGCTCTGCCTGAGGTGATAGTCACAGATAGAGACTTGGCTCTATTGAATGCAATTCAGAGGGTATTTCCTATGGCAACACATTTGCTATGTGGATGGCATATTAGTAGGAATGTTTTGACCCAGTGCAAAAGGTTATTTGAAACAAAGGAGAAATGGATAAGTTTATAATGACTTGGAATATACTTGTGTTGTCCACCACAGAAGATGAGTTTAATGATCACTGGACACAACTCCAGAGAGAGTTTACTACCTACCCAGATGCTTTACGGTATGTGTCAGAAACTTGGCTGAGCAAGTACAAGGAAAGATTTGTCGCAGCATGACGAACACATGTAGGCACTACGGGAATTTGACAACTAATAGTATGTTCCGGACGCGTGCCGATATGTGCCGGACGCGTGCCGATACATGCTGGCACATGCCGGCAACTTTCGGACCCCGTGCCGATCGGGTGCCGGTACGTGCCGGCAACTTTCAGACCCCGTGCCGGTATGTGCTGGATGGTGCCGGCAACTTCGGGATCCTATGCTGGTATGTGCCGGACCTCTCCTTTCAACAATGTCTTACATTCCTACCTCTACGATCGGTGCCTCTTCCTCCTTTATCCCGCAAAGATATTGCAGTGGCGTTCGTTAATGTCAATCATTTTGTTGAGGTATTAATTGAACAACTCTTAATCATGCTTAAATGACTAATAATTTATTATGTTTACTAATTTATATTTTGTAGGTGTTTCTGTTACCGGGTCATCCTATTCCCCCAATAGCAAGCAATTAGCACAAACATCATTTACCCTATGCTTCTGGATGGGCTTCTTCATATGAATCTAGGATTCACCAATTCAGACGAACAATCTCGTCGGATGTCATTATTAGCGAGACTATTAAGTTGTAGATGTCCTTTTGCTTGCAACAATTAATTTTGTATAATGTATGACATATTTATATTAATTCAAAAGATTTTCATTCAAATTGAGCCAAAAGGAAGTGAATTTTCATTCAAATTTCAATGTCTTTTACTAAAAGATGCACTATGTGCTAAAAGATACAAAATACATGAGGTACATCAGGGATCCCCACCACGCCGTCATCGACGCCTGTACTGCTGTGGCGATGCATGACTAGGGCCAGGAACATCAGGCTGAACAGGCTGCACCGTAGAGATATGCTGACCCTGCAACACATGTGCCATCTGCGATATGACATCGTACATGTGCATCCCCTGTGACACAGCAGCCTCCTCCCGATCCATATGAAGTATGCCAGTGCAAAGGCCAAGCGCATCTGCAATACACCGGCCTAGCATTAGCATCAACATCATCGGGACGTGATCGGGAGTAGATACTGATCGGCTCTCCGGAGGGTGAACAGCCAGATGAGTGATCCGAGAAAACCACTCCAAAAATTCCGGTACGCAATCTAAGGGTTGGGTCACCGGATGGCTCCTGCTCGCTGTGCTCAGCAGGTGATCCTCCCACCTCTCCCATAACTGCTCATAGAAGACGTACCGGATGCGGTATGAAGCTGCTATCGATCCTCTGTTGGCTCGCTCAGGGGCTAGTGGCGCACGGGGGATCATATGTATCCTACCGAACTATCGTAAAACCCTTTCAGGATGATAGGGTTCTACGACATCCTTGTACTTCAGGCATCCACTAAAGAATGCAATATCAAGGAACAGACGATCATCCCGGATAAGACGATGGGGATCCCAAACTACCTGCATTATATTAAATTGAAATCAGTTTCATAATGTATGATAAATTATATAAATATACAAGTACATGGTCCTATGGTACATACCTCATTGCCCTCAGTACATCCAATGACTCGCGCAAATCACCAAATGGTCCATCGTCGTCCGAGGCGGAGTGCCGAGAGTCCATCGGTGTACGCGGGGCCTAGCATCAGTATAGTCTAGGGTTGGGTGAGGAGTGAGAAAGGGAAAATGCTCATAAATCCATGCCTAGAGAAGCGTCATATATCCACTGATTTGTCTAACATATGCCCTTGACACAATCCCCAACTACCGATATAAATGAGCCAAGGCACCCACACCCCAGGCATATGTCCTCACTTTATCTAAATGCCGAAGCAGAGCAAGATAAGCTATAGGCACCCTCGTCCTGTCTTATCGACAAAAGTGTACACCCCAACAAAAAAAAGCAAATACGCTCATGCCGCACACTCTATCCTACGGCGGCTATCTCTATCCGATACATTTTGAAAATGACTCTTCAGCCACTCTAACCTCACAGACCGACCGCGGACTAATAAACCTCTTGACGCGCGTCATCCTGTGATACATCCAATAGCTGCACTAGGAGGTCCTCAGCATCTCGATCACTCATCCTATCAATTGACAAGGACACTGAGGCACCTATGACACTAATCTCTAATATGGCAGCAACATCATCCAACGTGATTGTCATCTCGCCAAAGGGAATATGGAAGGCATTCGTCTCGGGCTGCCATCTCTTACAAAGCCCGAGACAAGAATCTTATCGGCGAATCGATAAGAGCAATGCACTAGCTCTAGAAGACCAGACTGCTGAACTATATCCTTGAATCTCCTATTCGATTGCCCTGATGCCCACCACTGCCACTCACCTACTTTGGCAGCATGGTTCATGCACTTCAGTGGAGTCTGTTCCTACGAAATATAAATGGATAACATGAATAACATATAACAACATCGAAATAATACAATAAATAACATACAGTAGAACAACGAACAAATACCTGTTGCCTCCAGATGGAGGCTGCAATATGTGTCCTGAAACTCCTAAGGACAGAGTCATCCTCAGACTGCCTGGATAAGGACCATCCGCCTCATCATCATCAACATCCATAGCAGGGATGTCCTCGTCTGCTATCTCATCTGGGGGCGATGGTGCAACAACAACCTCCGGAACCTCAGAAATCTTAATAACCCGAGGCGCTGGGTTCTAGGTCTCCTAGTAGACGCAGTGGGTCTAACTCGTGAGGGGCCAGCATCCATATCTGGAACATTGCAATATTCATCATTAAAATAAGAATATATCAAAATAATATATTTTTATTAAAAATATTAATAATATAAACTCATTTAAAATTATAAACTTTATAATATACTTGATTATAATTATAATATACTTTATAATATATTATAAATTATAATATACTTTATAATATACTTGATTATTATTATTATTATATACTTTATTATAATTATATTAATAATTTAATTACTCTGTTTGGCCGAGCTGGGCCGAACAGAGTTAATTCTGTTCGGCCCACCAGGCCGAACAGATTTAAATCTATTTGGCCAAGTTGGGCCGAATAGATTTGAACAGATTAATTCTGTTTGGCCCTGGTGGGCCAAACAGAGGATCTCTGTTCGGCCAACCAGGGCTGAACAGAGATCGGGAGTCTTTGGGACGAGGGGGAGAGGTGGCGGAGGGGTGAAGCCGTGGGAGAGATGGATACTGGGGAGGGAGGGGAGGTTGGCTTTAAAAAAAAAGCCCTATGGATGAGAGCGGATCGAGGGAGGGAGGGAGGGAGGGAGGGGAGAAGAACTTACCTGCCGGGAAGCCACCGCCGGGGAAGACGCTGCCGGGGAAGCACCATAAGCGAGAGCGAGAGAGAGCGAGCGGTCGGACGGGGGGGGGGGGGGGAGAGGGGGGGACGCTCAGCAATTTGGGGGGGGGGAGATTGAGGAAGAGGCGGCATGGGAGGGTTGAAGGGGGAAGGGGTAGTTTAGGTATTTTATCATTTTAGGAGGGGGATAGTAAGTAATTTCTGGGGGGTACTGAGTGAAAAAAAATCCAAAATAAAGGGGCTCCTCAGCAAATATAGCGGTCCAAATAGCCTCTCCCGAAAACTTATCAACATGATGAGGTCATCGGCCTTGAGAAAATAGATAGATTCACTTATTATTTTTTGGCTTATTCCTTTAAAAGAAAAAAGAGTACGATGTATCTCCTTTTATGTCTTGAATTTTGACAATCCTCGATAGCTCACCACTTAAATTAAAGATCAATAAGGTAGTATTTGATAGAAAAAATGTTATTCATGAATAAGTGTACGGGATAGAGTTTATCCCCTGGCTATTCCTAGAGATATTCCTTGACTATCTCATTGATCATATCAAATGCAAAAGGTAAATCCATATGATAACCTTTTTTTACTCTTATTTGGAGGGTTAACCATGGTTAACCATGGCATGGGTTAACCATGCCATTGTTAACCATGGATATCTTTTTGGTTAACTTTATTTCCAACTATTCTTATAATTATGACTTTTGAAAATAAAAGGGGATATTTCTTCTTATTTCCTATTTCAAATACTACCTAAAGGAATATGATTGAAGGAAATAGGTAAGGGAATTAACCAACCTCTATTTGAATACCAAACTACCGATTAAATAGAAGACGAAGACGACATCCATTTCGTTGCACTTTATCTCTCTCACACCCTGTCAGAAATCTTCTTTGATGAAGGCTTGAGGAGGGGGTTATAAATGAGGACAAGGCTTAGAAAAGCCTCATCTTCTTTTTTATTATTTGAGTTTCATAGGTTTCAGTCTCATCTTCTCTGATGAGTTTTTTTTTCATTCTTTCTCTATGTTTTTTTTTAAATATATTCAGGCCAGGTTGGTCGAATGGACCAAGCCCAATTTGGGTTCTGATTATCTCAAAATGTATTAGGTCGAGATAGCAATAAATACTTATCTCATGTAATAAATATTATCATATCTATAATAAATACCTAATTTGAACCAAAACACTTAGTTTGTGGTAGTAAATGAAAACATTTTAAAAATAAATAAAAACTATTAGGTAGTGTTTGATAGAAAAATATTATTCATGGATAAGTGTACAGGATAGAGTTTGTCCCCTAGCTATCCCTAGGGATATCTCTTGGCTATCCCATTGATCATATCAAATGCAAAAGGTAAATCCATATGGTAACTTTTTTTTACTCTTATTTGGAGGGATAACCAGCTATTCCTGCTTCTCTAGAGAATAAATTGAGGGATATCCCTTGGTTAACCATGGTTAACCATGGATTATCCCTTTGGTTAACTTTATTCCCAGCTATCCCTTAGGTAGTGTTTGATAGAAAAAATATTATCCATGGATAAGTGTACGGGATAGAGTTTATCCCCTGGCTATCCCTAGGGATATCCTTGGCTATCCCATTGATCATATCAAATGCAAAAAGGTAAATCCATAGGATAACCTTTTTTTACTCTTATTTGGAGGGATAACCAGCTATTCCTGCATTCTCTAGGGAATAAATTGAGGGGATATCCCATGGTTAACCATGGTTAACCATGGATTATCCCTTTGGTTAACTTTATTCTATGCTATCCCTTATAGTTATGGCTTTTGGGAATAAGAAGGGATATCCTTTGGATATCCCATCTTATCCCCTATTTCAAACACTACCTTATAGTTATGACTTTTGGGGATAAGAGGGGATATCCAGTGGATATCCCCTCTTATACCCTGTTTCAAACACTATCTTAAGCATACGGTGCATCTAAAGAACGAGGTATATTACGAAAATGGGATAGACGGAATATGCAACCGATACTTATGTATTATGTATTCAAGCTTCATGTGCCTCATTCCTCGAGGCGCACAATAGCGCATCACCGTTTCAATAATTTTTGCTTATTTCTGTAATGTTTATATTTACTATTGTTAACTAGGTGTTTAACAATTCAGGCTATTTGTTTGTTTTATATATGCTGGTGAATATTCCATGTGAGGAGTACCATCACATTTCTAAATGTAAGTATTTACTAATTTAAGTATATTCGCATTTATTTTTTACTTATTTGTTTGTTCTATTAAAATTTTGTTTTTAAATAAATTAATAGTGACTTTTTAGCTTTGATATGCATATAGATTTATGACCAAATTTGAGCTGGGCTAATATAGCCAAATTTAACTTATATATATATATATATATATATATATATATATATATATATATATATATATATATATATATATATAAATCGATTTAAATAATAAAAAATAATTAATAAAATAGGAAAAGATCTTATTATTAATATGTTAATTAATAATGGATCCGCTGTCATTAATGAAAATGCTTACCTTTCCCTTTGCATCAAAACCATTATCAGTAGATCGTCAATTGGGATCATCACATTCCTCCATCAAGCGCATTCCATTTAATTATCATGCGAATTCCTTCGAGATTATTCAAAGCAACCCTCTATTCTTTTCGGGTATCCACGCATCCTACATGTCCCAACGAGTTGTCCGCATACGCCACGAACATTGATGCTGGCTTTTCCATGCACCATTGGCTTGATACCAGATTTTCCATGCACTGTTCGGATGAGTGCGATGTGTGATTAATAATATTAAGGTCTTGCAACTTGCATTCTTAACAACCATTTTAACCCCAGTACATGACAACAGTGCAGAAGAGAAGAATAGTTTGTTCACATGGTTGAACTTTGTAGCCTTGTGATGTGTTACAGGATGAGAGCTGTGATCTCCTCTTCTCTTCTCCGTCACCATCCGAGACGCCCATGACACGAGGGTAAAGTCATCGTTAAGCTAATAATTCCTTGTTCTTGCCTTAAAAGAAAGAGGGGAATGAAAAGAACCATACGGATACGGGCCGCCTGCGCGTTGTGACGCGGCCCAACCAAAGCCCCAGCGCTTCCCAAGCCGGACCCACACCGACCCCGTTCTTTCACCCTGCCGATTTAAAACCCCACCTCCGCGAACCAAATTGGTTTAATTTTCGAGTCCCCGGTCCCCATTGCCCTCCGCCCTCCCCGAATGGGAGCGGCCAGGGCCAGGGAGGAGGGGGTTCCGTCCGCCATGGCCGACCACAAGCCCGCGCTGGGCCTCCTCAAGCAGCGCTCCTGGTCGCCGGACACCGAGCGCGACGAGGCGTGGCTCCGCCGGAAGGGCCTCCACCGCGGCCGCCGGAGCCGTTTCGAGCGAAGCGTCACTGACGAGGACCTCGACGAGCTCCGCGGATGCATCGATCTTGGCTTCGGCTTCGATACCGTCGACCCCCACGCCTCCGGAAGCCGCGCCGCCGCCCCCGGTCGGAAGCTCTCCGAGACCTTTCCTGCCCTTGATCTCTTTTACGCCGTCCACCGTAGCTACTGCGGCTCCGTTGCTAGACCCTTGCCGTCCGACTCCTCCTCTTCCTCCGCCGATGATGGATCGCCGACGGATAACCCCCTCTGCATCTCCTCTCCAGGTATCCCTTCTGCCACGTCTCTTTTATTTAAACGATATTAGAAATAAAATTCTCCTCGATCCGTTGATGGATCGTCTACCGTTGGATCAGTGAGTCCGACCCGGCTCGATCGCCGGGGAGCTCGATCCGTTAGATCGGACGGAGAGGGTAGGTCGACGCTTCTGAGATGATCGGACGGCGACGGCGCCTTGACTGGCGCTGTCTTCGCCGGTTGACCACCTAGAAATTCCATGCCGGATGGCGCTTTGCGCCGTATAAATTTTATATGCGGGAGATCAGTTACCCGACGCTGGTGTGGACCGTGTGAGCCTGTGGGGTTCAATAGCCGTCCATCTTGACCGCATCGTAGAATTATTCTCTTCTTCCCCTCTTGTGCGGTCATCAGGCGATGACTTCACTGTGCAGCATTATAACAATTTCTTATAATAATTGAAATAAGCGAAGGCTTGTTAATTATTTATTGCTTTAATATTTGCGTGGTGGGTTTGGTGAAGGGGATAGCCCGGAGGTCGTGAAGGCGAGATTGAAGCAGTGGGCCCAGATTGTTGCTTGTTCCGTGCGTCAACGGTACTGAACACTGAACACGGCAGTTATCCAGACATACACGGAGACCACAACGTTTTTATTGGCCTTTGTTACAAGCTGATGTAAAATATTCCTGACCGACCGACTTCGGTTACCATTTCCCTTGCTCTTTATTCTTTTCATATGGTGCGTGTGAAACAATGCATAAAAATAAACAAAAAAAAATATATCTAGAAGAATACAGTGAAAAACAAAATTCTAATCTAGAGCATGAAGCCCACATAGCTCATGACCCTGACGATGCTGTTGACAGCAATTATTCTACGGGTCAAATGGGAGAGGATCCGATTCATAATACACTATCATGATCATTTAAGTACAAAGGAGTGTACTGTTAGCTTCGGTTAAGTCAGGATTGGTTATTTTTACTGGCTGATTTTATGATTTTTTTAAAAAATAAAAATTCTGTTGGCAAGATGCGTGACAGCTATCGCATGCAATGGCTTCATGGAAATCGGTGTTTCCTATATGTCCATTTTGCCAGCAAGGTCTATTGAGGTAGCCCGCTCATGCCTCTTGCCTTGGTTAAATCTAACGCATCTGACCTGTTTTAATATGGGATTGAAGGCCTCTCTTATTGTACTTGTGCACTACTTGTGGATAAAGATAAGGTTCCATATCTTGAACAGAGTTACAATTAGGATGAACAATATGTAAGGATGGTGTATGTGTTACTTACGACGGGAGATCCAGGAAGTGTGAGGGCAGCAAGATTCTTCACCCACTAGCAAAAGTTGTTGCAAAAGTTATTTTGATGCGCCGTTAAGCTAGCTTTGTGAGAGATTTATTCTGGCCAAAAAAAATTATATTCATTTTATCATAAGATGCGGCTAAAAGGTGTATATATATATATATATATTCTTATAAGCTTTTTTTTTTTCAATTATATGGAATGGGCTACATAAATTTGCTTCCTTCATTCTACTCTATTCAGAACTATATTCAAATTATAAATAGTTATATATATTTTTAATTATTTTTATTTATGTTAGTTTAAATCTATCTTTATCTCTATTCTTATCATAAATTATTAAAAATTGCTCATTCTAACTTGAGCATTTAAAGATTTTCATTGTATATGTTCAAATCATCTTAATTAATTTTCTCTCATTTTAGCTTTAATTGAAGCTACTCTTATCATTTCTCTTATATATTTATTTTTAATTCTATCTTTTAAAGTTTTACCAAATATTTAATGCATATTTTTATTATACTTAATTTATTCACTTATTATTTCAGTATTGTCCAACACTCTGTTTCATATAGTATAACTGTGCTAATAGCGATTTTATAATTTTTTTTTTAATTTTAATTGGATATGCCGATCATACAGTACATATTGCTGATGCATGATCATCTTGTGCGAACGTCGTGAGAACGCTGTAAGTTGCAGAAGAGGCTTCTTCTCAAGACTAGACCTGTAAGAAATCCCGAGGACCGAATATTTTGACAGAAACCCTTCGACGCTCAAGTAAGTGATCAGAATCACAGCCGTGAGCTTGAAGAAGCTTGAAGAAGAAAGAGAGAGAATTTTTAGCTCTCTGAGTACTTGAGTATTCGTTGTGTGTTCATACCTGATTAGGGGTCTCTCTTACCCGTTTTATGGATATTTCTTATTATCTAGCGTTATGTGGAGTCTCATGATGGATGGTGACTTTGTGGATAGACGATGACTTTTTAGGACGGAATGTTAGAATCGTCGGGGTTTTTCCTTCTGATTTGAGTAATTGGGGCCTCGATGAATGATGGCTTTCAGGTTGGAATGTCAGGATTAGTGGGGTTTGTCCCATCTAATCTGAGCAACTGGGATCTCATGATGAATGATGACTTTCAGGACGGAATGCCGCGATTAGTGGGATTTATCCCATCAGACACGTGGATTGCAAGTGGTTGGTGGACCTGGCTTTGTCAGGCACGTGGGCCGTAGGCGGTTGGTGGGCTCAGTCTTGTTAGAGTTGAGGTTGCTCTGGAGGTTGGGGCCGAGTCCGAAGAGGAGGCTGCCTTGGAGGCTAGAGTCGAGTCTGAAGATGAGGCCGCCTTGGAGGTTGGGGCCGAGTCCGAAGATGAGGCTGCTTTGGAGGCTGGGGTCGAGTTCGAAGACGAGACCGCCTTGGAGGCTGGGGCTGAGTTCGAAGACGATGTCGTCTCAACTTCCGCCGTCAGGTAGCTTCGGCCGTTAACTTACATGTGGCTTTATCAGCCACATCAGATGCCCTTCTGCTCCTGAGTTTTATGGGTCACATGTTCCATGCCAGCTAAGCGAAAGGAGCGTAAAGTCTATCACCATTATTGAGCTTTGTGCATCATTAATTATCGGAGGCGGGCACGCGCCCCTCAAGAGGCAGAGTCTCCATCGCCGACCATTTGCTGACACTCTTGATACCTTGTACACTGTTGTGCTTCAAGTAAGTGCTTTTGTGTCATCTCCTTTTGTATTGACCTGAATTAGGCCTTAACCAATTGGTTTTTTGCAGATAGCCAATGGCATCTTTGTCCTCCGAGATGCCTACTTTCAAACTGCCAATAGTTGCAGGCTCATCCGGAGGGAAACAACCGCCGCTGAAGCCTGGGTCGATAGCTTGGTCAATGAATTGGCCGAAGTTCGGACCCGGGAGGTGACAGCGGTTGACAAGCTTCGAACCGCCCGGGAAGAGAACCGCGGCTGAGAATTGCGGTTGGAGGAGGTCGAGAAGAAAGCCAAGATCGCCGAGGCCAAATTGGGGGAGGCCATGACGAGGCTGAGGCCCATTAAGGAGAAGTTGGAAGACGTCCTCCTCAAGCTGGGTGATGCCGAGGAGCTGGTCGAGAAGGCAGAGTCTGAGGCTTGGGCCGCTGAGGAGAAGGCGGTTGTCGTATAGATGGATGCACGGGTTGCCTAGGAGAAGATGACCACCGCCGAGGCCCAAGCTCGAGAAGCTGTGGAGCGCTACAAGGACTCCACCGATTTTTCCACAAAGATGAGTGAGGCAGCCATCGATGCCTACTTCAAAGGCTTCGAACATTACAAGAAGAAGATCTCTCAGGTCTTCAAGGTTACTGGACTTGATGACCTCCAGCCTGAAGATCCTGAAAAAGGTGAGGAGCCAGAGAGGGATGGCATCGAGGACGGATCGAGGCTCGCCGAGCTATAGGCTTTAACATTTTTCCTTTTATTTTGATGTAACCTGACTCAGGTCGGTCTCCTTTGTATGATATTTTCAAGTATCAATAAAAAAAATACTTTGTCTAAGCATAGCATACTTAGCTTTTGTAGCACCCTTGTCTTTTGCATCCATATCTCAGTCTCGGCTTTTGGGCTTGATAGGGCTCGTCCCATCCTCCTTGACTCATTTTGGGAGTTGGCAGCCTAACTTGAGGCTTGCGTAGACTTTAGAGATGGTTGAGCCCACTCATGCTCCTTAGGCATTCGTTGGAGTGATCTTAGGGCATTGATGCTGGTCGTAGACCGTTAAGTCAAGCTTGAAACCTTTTGAGATTGTCGGGGGTTTCTTTGGCTGGCCCGAGGGTTGACTCGAGAGTCGTCGGAACCATAGGTCTTGAACCACCTCAGGGGTTTCTTCGGTTGGCCTGGAGGTAACCTGATGATCGCAGCACTGTCAAGAGCCTTTTGGAACCGCCTTGGGAGTGTCTTCAGCTGGCCCTGGGGTTGACTCGAGATTCGCTAGAGCCATAGGCTTGAACCACCTTAGGGGTTTTTTCGATCGACCTGGGGTGACCTGATGACTGCAGGACCGTCAAGAACCTTTTGGAACTGCCTTGAGGTTTCTTTGGCTGGTTTGGGGGTTGACTCGAGAGTCATCGGAGCCATAAGTCTTAAACTGCCTCAGGGGTCTCTTCGATCGGCTTGGGGGTGACCAGATGACCGCAAGACGATCGAGTGTCTTTTGGAACCGCCTCGAGGGTGTTTTCGGCCGGCCCAGGGGTTGACTCGAGAGTTGTCGGAGCCATAGGTCTTGAACCGCCTCATGGGTTTCTTCGGCTGGACTAGGGGTGACTTGATAACTGCAGGACCGTCAAGAGCCTTTTGGAACCGTCTCGGGGGTTTTTTCAGTCGACCCGGGGGTTGACTCGAGAGTCACCGAAACCATAGGTCTCGAACCGCTTCAGAGGTTTCTTTGACCGGCCTGGGGGTGACCTGATGGTCGCAGGACCGTTGAGAGCCTTTTGGATCCGCCTCGGGGGTGTCTTCGCCCGGCCCAGGGGTTGACTCGAGAGTCGCCGAAGCCATAGGTCTTAAACCACCTCAGGGGTTTCTTCGGCCGGCCAGGGGGTGACCTGATGACTGTAGGACCGTCAAGAGCCTTTTGGAACCGCCTCAGGGGTTTCTTCGGTCGGTCCGGGGGTTGACTTGAGAGTCGTCGGAGCCATTGGTTTTGAACTGCCTAAGGGGTTTCTTCAGCCGGCCTAGGGGTGACCTAATGACCGTAGGATCGTCGAGAGCCTTTTGGAACCACTTCAAGGGTGTCTTCGGCCGGCCTAGGGGTTGACTCGAGAGTCGCCGGACCTATAGGCCTTGAACTGCCTTAGGGGTTTCTTCGGTCGGCCTTGGGGTGACCTGATGACCGCAGGACCGTCAAGAGCCTTTTAGAACTGCCTCGGGGGTTGACTCGAGAGTCGCCAGAACCATAGGTCTTGAACCATCTCAGGGGTTTTTTCGGTCGGCATGGAGGTGACTTGATGATCGCAGGACTATCGAGAGCCTTTTGGAACTGCCTCGGGAGTGTCTTCGACCGGCCTGGGGGTTGACTCGAGAGTCATTGAAACCATAGCTCTTGAACCATCTCAGAGGTTTCTTCGGTCAGCTTGGGGTGACCTGATGATTGCAAGACTGTCGAGAGCCTTTTGAACCACCTAGGGGGTGTCTTCGGCTGGCCTGGGGGTTGACTCAAAAGTTGCCGGAGCCATAGGTCTTGAACCGCCTTGGGGGTTTCTTCGGTCGGTGCGGGGGTGATCTATTGACCGTAGGACTATCGAGAGCCTTTTAGAATCGCCTTGGGGGTTGACTCGAGAGTCGTTGGAACCATAGGTCTTGAACCGCCTCGAGGGTTTCTTTGGACGGCCCGGGGGTGACCTGATGATCGCATGACCGTTGAGAGCCTTTTGGAACCATCTCGGGGGTGTTTTCGGTCGGCCCGGGGGTTTGCTAAACTTTCAAGTTGGATGAGAAGGCAGTGCTTGAAACTCCTCTTATTTTCATCAATTGAATGTATACATCATCGGTAATATTGGCAGAGATTGGCCGCATTCTTGGTGCATGGAATCAATTGCCCATCAAGCCCTTCAATCTAGTATGCTCCTCGGTGAAGTGCTTCAGTGACCCGATAAGGCTCCTACCAATTTGGAGATAGCTTGCTCCCCTCCGTTGGGTTGGATACTTAGGCCTTTTTGAGGATTAAGTATCCGGAGTGAAATGTTTTGGGATGGACTCAGGCGTTGTAATATTTTTCCGCTTGCTGGCAGAATGCAGCCATTTTGAGTCGCGCCCGGTCGCGTGCTTCATTGATGAAGTTGAGGCTGGTTCTCAGTTGAGTGGGATTGTCTTCTTCATTATATGACTCCACTCGAGGGCTTAGAAGGTCGATCTCCATAGGGACGAACGCTTCTAATCCGAAGATGAGGCTGAAAGGAGGTTCTCTTGTGAGGATCCTTGGGATTGTATGATATGCCCAAAGCACGTTCGAGAGCTCCTCCACCCATCTGCCCTTGAACTCATCCAGTCGGGTTCTAAGTCCCTGAAGGATAGTCTGATTCATGACTTCAGCTTCTTTGTTGGTCTGTGGATGGTCGACAGAGGTGAATCGGTGACAGATTTTCAGCTCGGCGCAGAACCCCTTGAAGGTGGTATTGTCGGACTGCCGGTTATTATCGGTGAGGATGGTGTGGGGTAGCCCAAAGCGACAGGTGACAGACTTTCAAAAGGACTTCATCTTACTTTCGGTAATTTTGGCTAACACCTTAACTTTGACCCATTTGGTGAAGTAGTCGATGGCGATGAGCAGGAACCTCTGTTGACCCAAATTTGGGGGGAATGGTCCAAGGATATCCATCCCACATTGAGCGAAGGGCCACGGGACCGAAAGCAGGCTCAGTTGAGAGGTTGGCTATCGCTGGACATTGGCATGTCGTTGGCAGCTGTCGCACTTTCAGACCAGCTCAGCAGCATTTTCTTGCATGGTGATCCAGTAATATCTTTGGCGGAGGGCTTTGTATGCCAGCGATCTACCCCCTTGGTGGTTCCCGCATACGCCTTCATGGATCTCTCTATGGATGTAATTGGTGTCTGCAAGACCGACGCACTTGAGGAGGGAGTAAGAGAAGGACCTCTTATATAATTGCCCATTCAGCAGCATAAACTTGGAAGCCCTCCATTTGAGCAGCCTGGCTTTCATGCGGTCAGCGGAAAGAGTGCCATCGGTGAGATAGCAGATGTAGGCATCTATCCATATTGACTCCTGTGTGACTGCTAGGACTTCTTCCGCGACGTCGAAGCTTGGAGCTTCCAAGTTCTCGACATACGTTTTTCCTAGGGTGTAATCCATCGAAGTGGCCAGCCGCGATAGGGTATCAGCTCTAGTCTTTTCGCCTCTAGGAATGTAGTTGATGCTGAAATAGGTTATGAGGAGGTTTGTGACCTGACCTTATTCAGATATCGAGACATAATAGGGTCTCGAGCTTCAAATTCTCTGATGATTTGTTCGAAGATGAGCTGGGAGTCAGCGAAGGCTCTGAGGTGCTTTATTCCGAGCTCCTGCATGAGTTTTATTCCAGCCAATAGGGCTTCATACTTGGCTTGATTATTTGTAGCTTTGAAGAGGAACCGAAGGGCATACTCCAACATAGTGCCTTTCAGGCTTGCAAGAATAAGACCTGCTCCGCCCCCTTGAGAGTTGGAGGTGCTGTCTACATGGAGGACCTAGGTCTCCATTGCCTTCTTGGGCTCAGTATCTGAACATATCATTGGGGATTTTCATGCTGCTCCTCGGTCCAAGTGCATTCAACTAGAAAATCCGTCAAGATTTGGGACTTCAGGGCCAATCTCGACAGGAACGAAAGATCAAACTCTCCCAATTTGATTGTCCATTTAGCCAATCGACTAAAGATGTCAAGACGATCTAGGATAGCTTTGAGGGGTTGGTCCTGGAGCACCATGATCAGATGGGCTTGAAAATATGGCATGAGGCGCTGAGTAGAGATGATTAATGCAAAAATGATTTTTTCAGTTTTGGAGTACCTAACCTCCGTATCATGGAGCCTTTGCTAGTATTATAGATGAGCTTCTATGCTTCATCAGAATCAAGGCACACGAGAACGAGCTGACCGCTTCTGAAGAGGTGACAAGGTAAAGAAAGAGTCTCTTTCCCTCCCTTAGCTTCGACAGCAACGACGGTATAGAGAGGAACTCCTTCAGTTCTTCGAAGGCTTTTTGGCAATCTTTCGTTCACTCGAAGCTGTTCGCCTTACGCAGAGCTTTGAAGAAGGGCAGATGTCTTTTGGCTAATGTTGATAGGAATCGGCTTAGAGCGGCCACTCTTCCAGTGAGCCGCTGCACCTCCTTCTTATTGATTGGTTGTCTCATATCAAGAATGGCTTGGATCTTCTTTGGATTTGCTTCAATCTCTCGCTGGGTCATCAGAAAATCCAGAAAATTTTCAGTGGTAACTCCGAATGCACACTTACGAGGGTTGAGCTTCATTTAGTAGCGCCGAAAGTTATTGAAATTTTCTTCTAGATCGGCAACATGGTCGGCAGTGTGGATACTTTTGGTCAGCATATCATCCACATATACCTCCATGTTGCGCCTAATATAGCCCTTGAAGACCTTATTCATTAATCTCTGATAGGAGCCCCTACATTTTTCAAGCCAAAGGTAGTAAATGCCTTTCTCAGTGATGAAGGAGGCATTCTCTTCGTTCTATGGGTCCATCCTTATTTGATTGTATCCGAAAAAGGCATCTATGAAGTTGAGGAGCTCGTGACCAGATGTGGAATCCATCAGCTGGTCAATCCGAGGCAGCGGGAAGCTATCCTTCGGATATGCTTTATTAAAGTCGGTAAAGTCGATGCAAATTTTCCAGCTTCTACTTGCCTTACAGATCATCACTACATTTGCCAGCCAATTCGGATATTGAGCTTCCCGAATGTGGCCAGCAGCAAGCAGCTTATTGACTTCTTCATCAATGACCCTTTGCTACTCGGGGGAAAATCTTCTCTTCTTTTGACGAACAGGCCGGTACCTTGGGTCAATATTGAGCTTGTGGGTAATTACCTCTGAAGGTATGTCAGGCATGTCTGATGCTAACTAGGTGAAGATGTTTGAATTCGCTCGCAAGAATGCGAGGAGTTGATTCTTTGACTCCACAAAAAAAGTTCACCGATTTGCATCGTCTTCGCTGGGTCATCTTCCAATGGGAAGGTCAGTAAGCGCTTCTAGCCCTTAGGAGGCGATGGCTCCACCGACCTCAGATTTGCTCGACCCTAGGGAGTCAGTAAGCGCTTCTAGCCCTTAGATGCACTAGGTTTCGCTTCCCACGCATCTCACCAACCCCTTCACTGGTGGATAATATGACGAGAAGGTGTTTAGTGGATATCACCACATCAAGAATGTTCAAGCTAGGTCACCCAAGTACGATGTTGTAGGCCAATGGTACCCAGACCATCAGAAACTTCATAAAGACTGTGCTTTGACATGGTGGCGTCCCTACCATGACCGATAGGGTAATCTCGCCTTCCATCTTAATGGAGTCTCCTGTTAAATCAACCAAAGGTACTGTCACTGATTGGAGGGAGCTGAGAGATAAATCCATCCGAAAAAAGCATCATAGATAAGGATGTCGGTGGAGCTCTCACTATCAACTAAATTTTTTTTACACGATGCTTAGCGATTGTCATGGAGATGACAACGCTATCATCAACTAAGTTATTTACCCTTGCTAGCTCTCCTTTAGAAAAGGGAATTACATTTTCTATGCTCTCATCCTCCCTCGGTCTTTTAGAGGAAGAAGCTGTCCCCCAGGAGATCATGCCCACCGTCTTCTCCGTTGGAGCATTATCAATGTTGGCTTGGATAGGCGGAGGCCCTATTAGCGTTGAAACGATTGGAGATCCTCCTTTTTGGATGAACCTCCCAAGATAGCCCCTTTGAACGAGCTCCTCGATGGCACTCTTCAGGTTGTGACAATCATCTGTATCATGGTCGTAGTCTCGGTGGAAACGATAATATCGGCTCTTATCGCGTGCGGCCTCCTTCTTCAATGGGGGCGGGCGCTAAAGGTAAGGCTCACCCTCGATCTTCATGAGGATGTGAAACTTGGGAGCGAGGAGAGGCGTGAGGTTTCCTTCCCCGGGGGCGAAGCTTCGGCGTCGATTATCTGGCCGACGTGGGGGCTCAGGCTTTCGAGGGCGAGGCTCACTAGGCTCTGCGCGGACTGACTTCTTATTGGGCCCTCCTTCAGCTTTCCTCCATGTGAAGTTAGCCTCGTCGGCGCAAATATATTTCTGCGCCCGACTCAGGAGCTTAACATAGGAGCTAGAAGACTTTTTATCTAGAGAATAAGTGAAGTGGAAGGGCGAAGTCCCCGCTTCAGGGCCAAAGTGGCCACAGCATCATTGAGGTGACACACCTCCAGGGCAACCATCTTGAAACAGACCATAAAATCTTTTAGTAGTTCTCCCTCTTTCTATCGGATGGAGAATAAACTATCTGCCACCCAAGGAATCTTTCGACAGACATTAAAGTGCGTCAAGAATGACCTCTCTAGCTGTCGAAAAGAGTCAATGCTGTGCGGAGGTAGGTGAGAATACCAAGCACGCGCAGCCTTCCGCAGGGTGGCAGGAAAAGCAATGCATAGAAGGGCATCAGTCGCTCCTTTGACTTGCATGAGAGCTTTATAGCTCTCGAGATAGTTCAATGGATCTGTGGTGCCACTATACCGATCCAACTGGGGAAGGCAGAATATGAAAGGAACGGGCTATTCCATAATACGACTGCTCGAATGGCGGGCGGGGGACCTCAACCTCTTGAAGGCTGCACGGTGGTAGTGCCTAGGTGAAGCATGATAACGGTGAGCCTCTCTGAGGAAATCTTCCATGAGTAGATTGTTGGCTAGCTGGAGTAGCTGCTGTAGGCGGTATGAGAGGCCTGGGCTGCTATTGAGTGGCCACCCACGTTGCTCATGCAGCTTGTGAACTACTGCCACCAAGGCTTGGACTTGTTAAGTGAGGATGGCTAGTTGATTAGGTGGAGTAGCTAAAGCTGGTGGTGAAGGAGGAGCAGGGAGGGTGGCCTCCTGCTGTTCAGCATGATATGGATGCCCCATGGCATAATTGGCGGAGGCCTCTTGAGTGTGCGGCACCACCATGGTTGTCTTATAGGGGGCGAAGGCTTGTAGCTTAGTGGTGCAGAGCTCTCTTTCCTTCAGTGCGTGTCCTCCTTCCTAGCGCGCTAATCTGTTGATGCCTGATTGTGCGAACGTCGTGAGGATGCTGAGTTGCAGAAGAGGATTCTTCTTCAAGATTGGACTTGCAAGAAGTCCCGAGGACCGAATAGTCTGGTGGGGATCCTCCAACGCTCAAGTAGGTGATCAGAATTACGGTCGTGAGCTTGAAGAAGCTCGAAAGAGAAAGAGAAAGAGAAAGAGAGTTAGAGATTGTTCAGCTCTCTAAGTACTTGAGTGTTCGTTGTGTGTTCATACCTGATCAGGGGTTCTCCTTACCCATTTTATTGATATTCCTTGTTATCTAGCGTCATGTGGAGTCTCATGATGGATGGTGACTTTATGGATAGATGATGACTTTTTGGGGCGTAATGTTAGAATCGTCGTGGTTTGTCCCATTTGATCTGAGTAATTGGGGCCTCATGATGAATGATGACTTTCAGGATGGAATATCAGGATTAGTGGGGTTTGTCCCATCTAATCTGAGTAATTAAAGCCTTATGATAAATGATGACTTTCAGAAGGTCAAGATTTGTGGGGTTTATCCCATCAGACACACGCCGTAGGCGGTTGGTGGACCTGGCTTTATTAGACATGTGGGCCGTAGGTAGTTGGTGGGCTCGATCTTGTTAGAGTTGAGGCCGTCCTAGAGACTGGGGCCGAGTTTAGAGATGAGGCCGCCTTGGAGCTGGGGCCGAGTCCGAAGACGGGACCGTCTCAACTTTCGCCGTCAGGTAGCTTCGGCTGTTAACTTACATGTGGCTTCATCAGCCACACACATACATACACACACACATATATATATACACACACATAATATTATAACTTAATAATTAAGAAAGATATCTTTTTTTTTTAATATTATAATATAAAATGAAATTATATTAATATGAAATTAATACTTTTTTTTTGGACTCAATAATTGAATACAGCTAATTTAAACTAACTTCATTTTTTGAGAAAAGAGGCAGCTAAGCAAATATAGCCATCAGAAAAAAGTGCATCTTCCGAACCTCTTTGCCACTGAATGCATCAAAATTATTTTTTCAAAAATCTACTTCTCAAAAACCATTTCCTAGGTGCATACTTTTTAAAAATCTATTTTTCGGATGTTATCTTCCTATTTCTCAAATAAAGCGACAAATGCACAATAAAACAAAATCAAACCTAGGCTTTGCCAACTCAATCGATCAACCAAAATTATGTATAAAATGCGTTCTTTGCAACTTGAAAATACTTCATGATACCTTCATTATCAAAAGTAGTTTAATATAAATGTAATAATAAGGTAAACAGCAAACGTAAGACAATGACTAGAGTGAGAAATTGATGCATTAACATGTTAAAGGAACCTATGATGCTATAGATTTTATTTTTCAAACAAAGTTATATCATAAAAATAGGCAAAAATAGAATATAAAATATTCTCCGGTAAGCGAATGTATTTCTATTGATTCTTATTGGTTAACTATTCTAGTTAGCATTCTAAATTTCATAACATAAATCATTTAAGTTTTCTTCTAGCTAATTTAATTTCTTCATATGCATGTGATGTAGTTTTTTTTGTTGTTTACAAGGACTAGAGCGGTTGACATTAATATTAGAAAGTATATTTTTTTAGAAGGAAAGATTGATTCTCACACCTTATTCATGTGCAAAGATGATTTCCTTTGTTTTTGGATAGTCATTATCATTTATTATAAATTATTATTGATTAAATAGAAACAATTAAATTAATTTATTTACATTGACATTTTGTGATTATTGATATGAGATAATTATGAAGCATTCTTGTTTAAATTAATTATAAAATGATAAGAGTTTTTGTTTGATTGTGAGGAGATAACAATGAAAGGCGAAGCATCTCTAAGAACTTAAAAAAACGTGCATTGAAAGAGATTTATTATCCAAATTTTCTCTAGGCATATAATATTATAAAGATATGCAAATATGAAAGAATAACTTATGTATTCAAGTAGAATTAACTTCTTTGAGCTGGATTGGCATGGCAAAAACTTGTTCATAAGTCTCAATGATCACCTAATTGATAGGTTAAGTTGTTTTATTAGCCAAATCAGATTTATAATAGATGAATAAGTTATATATATATACACACATAAGAGATATTACAACACTAAAGACTCTAGCTTATATTCTTTCCAAAGTCTTGATAAAGCACTTTGTTTTTTCAATTCTTACTCGCTTAATTTCTAGCGAAATTCCCCATTTACAAGGCAAATGATGATTGTAGTTGGAGATTTCATTTATATTTAACAACATAAATTTTATTATAAAGGATATCAAGGTGCTTCCTACTGCAGCAATGCAAAAACTATATAGTATCAAATAAATAGTACAATTATTGTCCTTTATTCATCTTTATTTGCAAGTATAAAAGAAAAACTTTATTGCCTTACTTGAATTAGCACTATCAACCAACCATAAGCTTCAAAGTTATCCGTTTTATATCATGAAGACTATGATGTGAATGACAAAGAAGAGGAAAATGAAGATGATGCTGTTACATCCAACAAACTAGAATATACTTGTTTTAAAATTGGAGTATTTAAGATGGGATTCTGATTTTTTAAAAAGAGAAAATTCAATTCCTTCGATGGCTACCATTTGTGATTCAAAGGGTACCTGACTAATTGAGAGAAAATTATTTTGGATTTTAGTATTTAAGGTAAGAATCCAATTGAAAAAATTAGTTCAATTCCTCTAATGGGTTAGGTTAGGGTTTGAGCATTAGAGGGAGGAGGTGATGACGATGAATATATTTGATAATATAACTAACTAAAGGAAATTGTTTTGGATTTGAAGTATTTAAGATAGGAATCTGATTTAAAAGAATCTAGTCTAATTCCTTCAATGGGCTAGGATAGGGTTTGGGCTTTGAAAGAAAGTAAATGATGATGATGATTATATTTTACAATTTGGCAGGCTAAGGGAAATTATCTTTTATTCAGAGTATTTAAGATTGAAATCTAATTTAGAAAATTTGGTCCAATACTTTCAGTGGGTTAGGATTCAATTTAGGATTTAGAGGAAGTGGGGGTGGTGATGAGGATGATGATCAAGATAGTTGTCAATATGAAAACTAAGCCAAAAATATCTTGGATTTATAATATTTATGGTAGGAATCTGATTTAATCCAAATCCTTTCAAGGGCTTGGGCTTTAAGAAAGGTAATAATGTTGATGATCATAATGGCAATGATGATGATGGTAATAAAGATGATAATGATGATGTGGTTGATGAGAATAATGATAATATAGATGGTGACGGTGATTATAATATTGAGGATGATAATGATAATGGCAATCATGACAACCACAACAATGACAATAGATTGTAGTATTAAGGGGAATGAGGTGTGTTAGCATAGGGAGCCATTGCCGTTTCCTGGCATGAGTACTAGAGGGAATGACCTTAATATTTGCTCATGTAGACTAAGATTATGAATATTTATTATTTTGAGTTGCTAAGTGTTTATACCATTTAGAGGGTTTTGAGTCAAACAGACGTTGGTCCCATATACCTTTGGTTGGACGCTATGGTATGAAATTGAATATGACTCTGGCTATAATTTTATGGTGTTAGTGGATGGTTATTAAATGTCCTATTATCATGAGCATCGGTAGAGGAAGAAAGAATTAAAAGACCATTAACTAATTAGGAACATGGTGAAAGTATGAAATGGTCCAGATTTTTAATTTCTTTGATGGATATATAGCTAGCTATGGTGAATCCTATGGTAGTGTCGTGTCCGGGTGACAATATAGTTGCGTAAACTTCAAGCTAGATATCGACTGTGTGAGAAGAGACTTACTAGTGTGTCTTATGTTAATTATAAAAAAAAAAAATCAATAATCTTTTACACTCTTATCTCAACTTTCCATCTCTTATATCTCCCAGTTTTCTTTTATCTTCCACTTTGTATGTTGTGGCTTTAACAGCATGATAGTGTGAATTTAGTTACTTCGATGCACTTTCTAGTGTCCAAATATGATGAGAATACAAACTGATCTGTAACAAATTATTGTTATATCTAGAAGGATTCAGTATATGGTCAAGGGAAGTGCATTAATTGTAGTTTATTTTTGGAATGTCATTTTTTTAAAGCAAATTTTTGTCATTGGTCAAGGACAAAAATATTCTTAATGTTTCCATTTTAGGAGATGTTCTGTGTTCTTTGTTTCTCCTAGGAATTGTTGATTTATTGAGCAAAAATAAAATATAAAATTCAATAAAAATAGAAAAATTAAAATTAAAGCACATTTAGATTGAGATACATGAAAATACTACCCTAAGAACAAGAACAATATACATGCTTTCATGTAACTTGTTAGGTAAGAACATCTTTAAGATACAATGGTTTAACTCATCCTGAATCTTTCACGCATAAGATATATCATCAATTATTTGGGATCATAGGATAGTATTACTTGTTTTGGTTGTTCATTTGCACACAACTTAGTTGTTATGGCTGAGTTACTGAGGTTTGGTATAGATTCCAAGCCGTAGTATTACATTTCCAACATTCAAATATATCTTGAAACATGTTTCAGTGGTAGCGTTTTTTAGATTTAAGATAAATCTGACTATCGTGCCTTTTTCTACGAGCTGTAAGGTAAATTTATGAATCTGTGTCACGCTTTGTGTGTACTGATGTGTTCAGAGAAATAAACCAGATGGCTAATTGCTTGGCTAGTGACAAGGAAGGAGCATTTTCAATCTTCTCTTTTAAGATCTATCTTAGACTTTCTTAGATAATTGCAGCTAATGCTTGTGGAATAGTGTTTATGCGATGTAACCTCTCCATTGTTATTAAAAAAAAAGAAAAGACTTATAATATATTAGACCTTAGATCTAGGTTCATCTCTCACATTCTTAAAAAAAAAAAATAGTATAGATCAATTCATCTTAAAAACCTTGCATTTAATATTTTCATTTTTTATAAAAATTTGTTAAGATTTTTCTAAACCCCTAGTTGTAGTCTTACCGATTGTTCTCATATAGTGTATAGCCCTTTAAGAGTATTTGTGTTCTATTACTCTACAAACTTCTTTCTTTGGATGCATTAAGATTATAAGTTATTCTTTATAATTTTTCTTGCCAGTAACAAGAGTACTGTCACCATAGGGATGTAAGATGTTTTTCAATAGAAATATACTTTAGCATGACCATAATTAATTTTATTTATATCATATTGATTCTCTTTTATAGAATCTCTAATCATAAAGATTAGATATCTATTAGTGAGCAAATGATGGGCTCAAGCCTTTTTGCTCTTGATTATTCTAAGACACCATGCCTAGAACAATCCCTTAGTTAATTAATATGCTAATTTTTTTATGACTTGATAAATTTTTAGGAAATTATGCTATTCTTTTTTATATTGTCCATATATTTATAATGAAGTTGGATATGCTGATTTATATTATTCTTAATGCTTTTTAATTAATTAGTTCAATTGTGACCTTATTATCATCAAGGATTAATATGACTAAAATTAGCTTTAGCAATAAATATAGTTTTAGATTCGATTTTTTATTCTACCTTAGTGCAATTTATCTCTAGAGTCATCAATTTGACCTTCATAATACTTCGAGATATCCTTCTTGAAAGATCCTCAAGCAATGCAGTGTTGCCGAGAACAAATAGATGGCTGATAGCGTATTTTCAATCAAAATATTGGTAACCAGTACCCTTAAAACACCTTATGCTATCTAATGTGTGTTTGTGTGATCAAATACTAATTGTAAGGGCTTTAAGCATATAAAAGCCTAATTAATCTATACTGTAAACATAATTTGTAAAATATGAGAGAAGAACCTATATTTAATATTTAATCTACTACAATTTCTTCAAATGGATATACCATATACATTATAAGTTGCTTAGATTTGCTTTTATGATTTTGGTAGTTTTAAAATTTTAAACATTTTGTGAGGGTTTGTTAAAGTGTTTTTAAAATATTAAAATTTTAAAAGTTCTAATTTTTTTAAAAAAATTATATTTAATTTTTTATTAGAATTTATATGGAAGTACACATACATTTATTGAACTACACAAAGTATTAGACCGGCTTAGGATGTTGATTAGCAGCCACAAATGCACACATGATCACTCAATCATCTTGGTTTGTCATGTACATGTTCATGTAATGAGGCGAGACATGTATATGTGCATATACTGTTATGTTATGTGCATGCATTGGGTGATCAAACACATGGCTAGCTAGTTTTACCACATATCATGTTATGTTATGTGCATGCATGGGGGGATCACTTATGTGGCTAGCCAGTTTTACCACACATTTATCCAAAATTTGGCTTTTTTAGTTTAAATTTTAAATTTAAATTTGGGTTGACTTGGTACTCTCCAGCCTTTATAAGATGACAATATCTTTTGGTCATCTGTACATAACGTTGCATGTGCAGTAGCCCAATGGGCCTTATCGCACATCGCACGTGCGTTGATATGCATAACCAGCCAATCTACACAGTTGGTACATATTTGCTACAGTAAAGGATAGTACAGTAAGCCTTTCCCATATCATTTTGCATGCTGCCCATATGATCAACATGCAGTCAAAATTTTTCGAGGCCTAGTGTTGGCAGGCCACCAAGGCTTTTAAGATTGAGGTTATTTTGGCTCCTCGTCGAGCCTATATAAAGGCCTCAAAATTCAAGGTCTCAAACATTATTAAGAAATTTAAGAAAAACTTTAGTGCTGCTATAAGTTTGGAAGCTCAATTTTTAAATTCTATTTTTTTCTTTTATTTTCTACTTTTCTTTCCTCTTTTTTTTTAATCTATTTATAGGTAGTGGAAGGAGACATGTGGTCACACCTCCACTTGATCATGTTCATGATTGAAGGATTTGGAGTAAGTTAGGTTATTGTACCTTGAAGATGTTCTTGCCAAACAACCTAAATGAAGGGATGAATTTTATTCTTAGATAGTATTTGCACATGCCTTACTTGAGGCTCATTTTTTTTTAATATTTTATTTTATTATTGTATTTCAAAATTTAATTTTTTTTGAGAAATTAGCCATTTTTAGAAATAACCATCTATAGTCCAAAGCAAATTCCACCTGTCCATGTAACTTGTTTGGCAAGAATATCCCAAAGTACTGCAATTAAGTGGAGGTGTGACCTAAACAACTCAATTAGTTGTCTAGAAGAAGGAAAAAAATGAAGAAAATAGAAGCAGAAATTGGAAGAAAAGGAAATACAATTCGGAAAATGGGCTCTTGAACTCATATTTGTGCTATGTCTTTTCCGAATTTTTTGATGGCAATAGAATCCTAAACTTAAGGACTTTATATAGGCTGGCCTACCACTGGACCTATGCAGGTTGTTTAAGCTGCTTCAGAAATAGAGTCACCGGTCTTAGAACTACAATCTACAGGCTTGTTGCACGTTGTTTGAGCTACCTATGGAGCTTGTGTTGCTAGCTACATTTTGGCTTAAAGTTTTTGAGTCCATGAAGGAGCAGGGATTAGCTCCTCCTCATCTTTAAGTCCAAACTTGATAGATCTTCATTGAGGAAAGAAACTTTAGAGGCCACTGTTTCATAGTAAATTGGTTTGGATAGTAATTCTCTCTTATCACCACTCTAGGTTTCAAAACTTTAGGATGTCATGGTAAAGAGGCTTCGAGCCAGGAAGTGGCTTCGTTCAGTGTGAGTGGATCGAGCTTGGAGGATTTCTAGGTATTTAAAAATTAAATAAATAATTTATATTATAAATATAATGTATATTTTATATTAGACATATATATTAATATTTTTTATATTATAAATATTAATATTACAATAATTTAACATGAAAAGGTTCATAAGTATTTATAATTTTAAATTTAAGATATATATATTATTTTATAAATCTATTACACATTAAATATATAATAATTATTAGCTATAATAATATTATTTATTTGGTTTGTACAAATATTTAATTATTGTTTATATAATTTTTATATATTATAATGATTACAATTATATTTATAATATACATTCTACTTCTATGTGTTTGTTATATATTTTATATATATAATTATTATATTTGAAAAATATTACTTTATTATGATTTTTTTAATAAAATAAGAATATTTTAAATTTTAATTTATTTAATTTATTTAATCCAATTTGACTTTGGGTCTAATTGCAGTTCAATGAACCAATGCCACTAGTCAAATGTTTTTTTTTTCATCCTGGATATGATCTTCTTTTAAAAGGCCCATATTCTCTTATTTCGCCTAAAGGAAATATAGGTGGTGGTTCTGAAGACATATGTCAAGAAAATAAAGGATAGTTGGCATGGCTGCATGCTGATTAATTTGATTTTGACGAAGCGAACAGGAATTGTTTAACAAAAAAAAATAACACCAGCCGGATATATGAAAGATATAATTGGATCTAATAATTTGCAAAATTAGTTTAAAAAAATCTAGCATTAAAAACAAGATACACTCCAATTTAAGATCCTAAAGTAACCAGTTTGTTGAACTAGCCCCAGCAAACTAGATCCCACGTTATTACACACAAAATAAAATAAAAAGGCTTTAAACTAAATTTTCTTTTTTTGCCTTATATGCTTGGACCTTCATCCGTTAATTCGCAGGGGACCAAATCCGACTGGAACGGAAAAAATTGTCCACAAAAGTTTGCATGACAAGAGTCAACCGTCGTCAGCTTCTCCGTGCAAAAGTCATACCTGCAATGATAAAAATAATCCAAGTCCAACAACAAAGTTATAACCTTAATAAAATCACCTAACAAAATATCCACCAAATTGAATACTCCAAAAAAAATGTTAAAACTAATTAACTTGGGAAGAAATCATACCAGATAACCCGATTCCAACTACATGCTAATGCGACACTAGGGGAATATAAGTCGAAGACAATCGTCGATGTTCTGTCCTTCTTGAGGGCTTCCAGGCTCACCACTTCCCTCCTCTCCCATATTTGCTCTTCGTAGTCGGCCATGACCCAGATCGCCAACCACTCATCATCAACTAGCAGCAGGCAAAGAAGGCCTTCACGCTTCGTAAGTAGTACTCGCTTGGTGCGCCACCCGTTCTCATCTCTCCTAGCGCTTTCAGGTAGGGGTATCAACCTCCAGCTCTCGTTGCAAACATTGAATGCAAAGATATCATCGTAAGTCAGCCAATGGACCGCTCCGTTGGCCGTAACCGCAGCATCATAGCTGAGCAGCGTGTATGGAGGCAGCTGGATGTCGTTCGACCGTCTCCAAGCTCTCGAGCGCGAGTCGAAGATCTCGCACCGTAGGTCGTAGGCCGACTTGCTGTCGTTCGACGGTTTTGGTTCGGAGAACCGGACAATCTTATACTCCAACCGTCGTCCAGAGGAACAGGTCACCATGGCAGTTTTCCTGGTATGGTACCTTGTTCTCGGGTTTGGTATTCTGCACCATTGCCGAGTTGCTGGCTTGCAAACATAAAACCGAGGGATCATGCTGGCGGACTCTTGCAGGGTGCAAAGCATGATACCTTGAGGGGCCACCGCTTCAATCTTCACGTTCCTGGGGAGGAAGTACAGGGACAGAGGCTGAGCTGAGGGTGGCAAAGGGTGCATGGAGACGAAGCTCGAGAAGTAGCGGGCTTTCTTCATGCATTGCATGAAATAACCCGATATCGTTTGGGTTCGTTGGCAATGGAGGGAAGTGAAGAGCGGATGGTAGGTGAGTCGATACCATTTCCAACACACGCATCGGCAAGCACGCAAGGCTTCGAGCGATGCACGGGTGAGGATCTCTAAGATGACATCCATCGCCGGTAGCGATTCGGGGGTGCCTTGTTCGTCTGCAGGATTACGACTTTCTTGCGTTGGAGCCATCTTTCTCACTAGGTACAAAGAACAACTATGCTCAAGGAAACTATGTGAGTTGCCTTATATAATGGTTTTGGGAAGAGGGGAGGCGGCGCACCCAAGAAGACCATATGGGTTGCCTTATATAATGGTTTTGGGGAGGGAGGTTTAGGAACGGGGGGTTTAACTTTTTTTTAATTACTAAATCTGTTTTGGTGGGCGAGGGGGGATTAACTTTTTTTAAATTACTAAATCTTCCATTAGGGGAAAGCTCATTAAACTTTTTAGAACTATTACTTTTAATTGGATTAACTTTTTTTAAATTACTAAATCTTCCATTAGGGGAAAGCTCATTAAACTTTTTTAGAACTATTACTTTAATTATAGCTTTTAATGTGCGAGAGGCACGAGGGTTGCCTGTTTTAAACACTACCTAAGGTTTTGGTGGGCGGAGAGTTGACTTTTTTTAAATTACTAAATCTGTTTTGGTGGGTAGGGGGCGCAGGGGGTTAACTTTTTTTAAATTACTAAATCTGCTCTTAGGGGATAGCTGAAGGGGTAATAAATGGGTTATCTCTCATTAAACTTTTTTAAAACGATTACTTCTAATTATAGCTTTTGATGGTGGGAGGAGCAGGGTTTGCCTGTTTCAAACACTACCTAAGGTTTTGGTGGGCGGGGCCAAGGGGGGTTAACTTTTTTAAATTACTAAATCTGCCCTTAGGGGATAGCTAAAGGGGTAATAAATGGCTTATCTCTCATGAAACTTTTTTAAAACTATTACTTCTAATTATAGCTTTTGATGGGCTGGAGGCACCGGGGTTGCCAGTTTGAAACACTACCTAAGGTTTTGGTGGGCAAGGGGTGTGGGAGGTTAACTTTTTTTGAATTACTAAATCTGTTTTGGTGGGTGGGAGGCGCAGTGGGTTAACTTTTTTTAAATTACTAAATCTGCCTTTAGGGATAGTTGAAGGGGTAATAAATGGGTTATCTCTCATTATACTTTCTTAAAACTATTACTTCTAATTATAGCTTTTGATAGGTGGGCAGCGCAGGGGTTGCCTATTTCAAACACTGCCTAAGGTTTTGGTAGGCGGGGGGCGGGGGTTAACTTTTTTTAAATTACTAAATATGCCCTTAGGGGATATCTAAAGGGGTAATAAATGGGTTATCTCTCATTAAAATTTTTTAGGGATAGTTGAAGGGGTAATAAATGGGTTATCTCTCATTATACTTTCTTAAACTATTACTTCTAATTATAGCTTTTGATAGGTGGGCAGCGCGGGGGTTGCCTATTTCAAACACTGCCTAAGGTTTTGGTGGGCGGGGGCGGGGGTTAACTTTTTTTAAATTACTAAATATGCCCTTAGGGGATATCTAAAGGGGTAATAAATGGGTTATCTCTCATTAAATTTTTTAAAACTATTACTTCTAATTATAGCTTTTGGTGGGCGGGAGGAGCGTGGGTTGCCTGTTTCAAACACGACATAAGGTTTTGGTGGGCGGGGGGCGCAAGGGGGTTAACTTTTTTTTAAATTACTAAATCTGTTTTGGTGGGCAAGAGGCACGGGGATTTAACTTTTTTTAAATTACTAAATCTCTGGAGGGGTATAAATGGGTTATCTCTCACTAAACTTTTTTAAACCTATTACTTCTAATTATAGCTTTTGATGGGTGGGAGGAGCGGGGGTTGCCTGTTTCAAACACTACCTAATGTTTTGGTGGGCGGGGGCCGCGAGGGTTAACTTTTTTTTTTAAATTACTAAATCTATTTTGGTATGTGGGAGAGCAAGGGGTTAACTTTTTTTAAATTACTAAATCTGCCCTTAGAGGATAGCTGAAGGGATAATAAATGGGTTATCTCTCATTAAAATTTTTTAAAACTATTACTTCAAATTATAGCTTTTGATAGGCGGGAGGCACGGGGGTTGCCTGTTTCAAACACTACCTAAGGTTTTGGTGGACAGGAGAGGGGGGGGTTAACTTTTTTTAAATTACTAAATCTATTTTGGTTGGGGAGAGGCACGGGGGTTAACTTTTTTTAAATTACTAAATCTGCCCTTAGGGGATAGCTATAGGGTAATAAATGGGTTATCTCTCATCAAACATTTTTAGAACTATTACTTCTAATTATAGCTTTCGATAGATGGGAGGCGCGGGGTTTTGGTGGGCGGGTGTACAGGGGGTTAACTTTTTTTAAATTACTAAATCTGCCCTTAGGGAATAAGATAATAAATGGGTTCTCTCATTAAACTTTTTTAGAACTATTACTTTTAATTATAGCTTTTGATGGGCAGGAGGCGCTGCCTAAGATTTTGGTGGATGGGGGTACAGGGTGGTTAACTTTTTTAAAATTACTAAATCTGTTTTGATGGGTGAGGAGCGCGGGGGGTTAACTTTTTTAAATTTCTAAATATACCATTAGGGGATAGCTGAAGGGGTAATAAATGGGTTTTCTCTGATTAAATACTTCTAGTTATAGCTTTTGACGGACGAGAGGCACGGAGGTTGCCTGTTTCAAACACTGTCTAAGGTTTTGGTGGGTAGGGAGTGCGGACGGTTAACTTTTTTTTAAATTACTAAATCTACGCTTAGGGGATAGCGGAAGGGGTAATAAATGGGTTATCTCTCTGATTAAACTTTTTTATAATTATTACTTCTAGTTATAGCTTTTGATGAGCGGGAGGCGCAGGGGGTTGCCTATTTCAAACACTGCCTAAGGTTTTGGTGGGCATGGGGGCGCAAGGGGTAACTTTTTTTAAATTACTAAATATGCCCTTAGGGGATAGCTGAAGGGGTAATAAATGGGTTTTCTCTATGATTAAACTTTTTTAGAACTATTACTTCTAGTTATAGCTTTTGATGGGCAGAATTTTAAAATGTTGAAAATCTGACAATGCTTTCTAAAAGTATTGAAAATAAAGTTTTTAAATTAACGCTTAAAATTTTAAAATTCACTTTAAAGCGATGACGATGCTTAAAAGCGTCGGCATCTGGAAAGAGAATACACTGCCAATGCTGTTCGTATGTGGCTAGGTAACTTAAGCAAGCTGCACGCGCTTAAGATCATCATTTTGTTATAATTCCTTTGACCTCCAGTTATTGCATTGAATGTTGGATTTTAATTATGATTTGTTTTCTCTTTTTTTAATGTTTGAATGAATGGTTTGAACGGGCAAGGAGAGGGAGCAGAAGGGGGAGGCGGCGGCGAAGGAGGACCACGACGGCTGAGGAAGGGAGGGCAAGGGGTGAAGGAGGAGGAGAGGGTGGCGTGGGTGGAGAGGGGGAAGGAGAGGGAGCAGAAGGGGCGAAGGCAACAGAGGAGGACTCTGGCGGCTCGGGGAGGGAGGGCAAGGGGCGGAGGAGAACCCTGACGGTGGGGAGGAGGGAGGGCAAGGGGCGCAAGCGAAGGAGGGCGGCGGAGGAAAAGGATGGCATGGGATGCGGGGTCATGGGTTTGGTTTACGGGGGTTCTGAAACTTTCCAACGCTTATCAAAATTTTGCCGATGCTTTTTTAAATAGTCAAAAAACTATTATTTTCACTCCAGCTTTGTCGATGCTTTTAAAAGCGTGAAATATCTTTTTTCAAGGCTTATTACTTTTAAAAGCATCGACATGTCTTTTTTCGACGCTAATATTCATCAAAAAATATCTTTTTTAGCGTTGCTATATCAAAAAATTATTGTAGTGCTACATTTTGACTCAAAGTTTTTGAGTCCATGTTTCATAGTAAATTGGTTTGGATAGTAACTCTCTCTTATCACCACTCTAGGTTTCAAAACTTTAGGGTGTCATGGTAACGAGGCTCCGACATTGCTAAGGAGCCAGGAAGTGGCTTCGTTCGGTGTGAGTGGGTCAAGCTGGGAGGATTTCTAGGTATTTATAAATCAAATAAATAATACATATTATAAATATAATATATATTTTATATTAGACATATATATTAATATTTTTATATTATAAATATTAATATTATAATAATTTAATATGAAAAAGTTCATAAATATTTATAATTGCAAATTTAAGATATATATATATATTATTTTATAAATCTATTACATATTAAATATATAATAATTATTAGCTATAATAATATTATTTATTTGATATGTACAAATATTTAATTATTGTTTATATAATTTTTATATATTATATAATGATTACAATTATATATTATAATATACATTCTACTTCTATGTGTTTGTTATATATTTTTATATAATATATAATTATTATTTTGAAAAATATTACTTTATTATGATTTTTTAATTAATAAAATTTTTTTAAAAAATTTTAATATATTTTTTTTTATTAAATATTAACATGAGATATTTAGCATTTTACATTTATATTACTATATAGATGTTCTACATGCTTAAGTATTTTAAATCTAGAAATTATGTTTGGATCAAAAAATATCTACAAACAAATCACACACTAAAACTAAATGTTTGATAACTTTAAGCATCAAAAAAAAAAAAAAAAAAAGGTGAGATTTGTTTTCAAACATTGCGGACCCTCATGTTGAATTCTAATTAAATATTTTTTTAGAAGAAAACTTTTTATGCATCATTTTCAATGCATAAAAATGTATAATAAACATGTGCATTAATTATACACTCATGCAAGTACGTATGATCAATGCTTATATTCATTGCGCTTCTTTGTGCGCCAACACAAAGAGTTTTGTTTCTTTAAATCCAAAGAATTATACATACACATTCGAAAAAATGATTGCATACGAGGAGCTCCAAATGTTCGTCCCCCTAAGGAACACTCCCAGCCCCAGCGGAGACAGCGGAGCCCACCATCCTTCCCCTTTCACATCATTTACGATCTCTTGACGATTGACGCCGATGGTTATCGGATCGGAAGCGAAAGGCGCGGCAGTCGCTAGCTCCAGAAAGGTCTCGCGTTTCGATTACAAAAATATCTCCCGCTAGATACCGTACTGTGAAGCAACGGCTCCGATGCCCTTCCATCCCATCATCGCCGGCTATACTCGCGCTAGATCTTTTCTCGCCTTCAAAATATCTGCCACGGGCTCTCACGCGCGATGTCAAGCTTTGGCAACATTATCACGTGTAAAGGTACTGCCACCTTGGCGCGGTTAGGTTTTCTTTGCTCTTTTCCCTCGCCGCTTCCTCCTTCCCTCCCTCCCTCTCTGCCATGCTTTCTTGACAGCGGGAGCCGCTCACCTTGTTACATCTCGCTTCCGTTCTTTCCTCCATCCTTCTGTAACCCATGCCAGAAATTTTCTTTTCAATTTTGCCCAACAAAATGAATGACGGTTTCGGACCATCCGTCAGTGAATCGGCCTCGCTGCCGGATAGCGCAATCTCCGTCAGGAATCCCGAAGGCATCGCCGGCCATGAGGAGAGCTCGAGGAGGGTAATTGATGCTTCTTTCTCTAGTTTTCTTTTATTCTTTCTCATCATCAACATGTTTACTGCTATACTTGGCCAAATTTTTGAGGTGAATTTAAGCTTGAGGAATTTGAATTTCTAAAAGGTAGGGAATTATTATTGTTATTTATTGTTTGTCTATTCATTACAAGATCATGGCCTATTGTAATTTTGGAGACATGGATTGGTGAAATCGATGCATATCTGTGAAATTAAGGTTCATGGTAGCGCAACTAGGAATCATTTATTCAAGGAAATTCTATTACAGTTTAGAATTTCAAGTGCAAGACCGGCGGATTTGTTTCCTTTCATCATTTAGGGCGTCTGACTGGCTCCATCATGTTCGTGTCCGAGACATTGGAATGCTTGAGGAAAACCATTGTGTTGCTGTCAAATCACTTTCGGAGAGCACCGGGCGAGTGGAGATCTCCACAGGCCATCGGGATGTAGATATATAGCCTTCTTCCTCCCAGAACCTGCAAAAAGTCCCAGACTAGTTGTGTCGGTGGGGACCATCCGATACTCAAGTCAATGGCCTGATGAACAGGAGTTCGTGATCAAGTAGTGCATGAGAGAGAGAGATAGAGAGAGAGATCGAGAGCCCCGCATTGAGCTCAGGTCCTTTCTTATACCTGTCTGGGGGGTCACGTTTACCTCGTTTCGTTGGGACCGTCAATCTGCTTTGTTAGGATGAGCTTCACGAATGGCGGGGGGTGAGCCATTGCTGAATGGGTGCCGCGTATATCGTCGACTGTTGTGTGTGATGGCAACTTCCCATAAATCTGGCCATGATAGGCGGGCCAGCCGTGTTGTAGCTGGCATTTTATATCACCGAGCTTGATATCCGAAGTTGGTTTCATGAGCGCAGGGGGCATAGCATGAAGGAAATCAGGACCCAGACCGAGGTCAAGGCGGGATTCGGAGACGAGATCGAGCTGAATCCAAGGCCGAAATCGAGATCGAGCCGAATCCGAGGCCGAAACCGAGGCCGAGCCGAATACGAGGCCGAGTCGAATCCGAGGCCGAAGCCGAGGCCGAGCCGAATCCGAGGCCAAAGCCGAGACCGAGCCAAATCCGAGGCCGAGCCGTATCCGAGGCCAAAACCGAGGCCGAGCCGAATCCGAGGCCGAAGCCGAGGCTGAGCCGAATCCGAGCCGAATCTGAGGCCGAAGCCGAGGCCGAGGCCAAGCCGAATCTGGAGCCGAAGCAGAGGCCGAGGCCGAGCTGAATCCGGGGCCAAAGTTGAGGCCGAGCCGAATTCGAGGCCAAGCTCTAAGCCATCAGAAATTGTTCAAAAAATCATGCGGTGTGTTATTGTACCGCCTGATGGTGATTAGCCACATCAGATGCCCCCCGCCCCTGAGATGGGTGAGCGTGCTCCTACCATTGAAAAGGGGCACTTTATCATTCGGTGGCTAATCTTCAGGCGCCACATGCCAAGAGCCGTCCCCCTAATGATGCATC